>QLPD01000610.1:0-30452 GCA_003314085.1 Hymenopellis raphanipes
AATCTTGATAATATTCGCTCGGGGAACAGTACTTTCTAGCTTCTCAAAACTCACTGCCAAGTTGAAGCGTATTAGGTCGAAATTTGTTCGTATATTCGGGTTTAAGACACCCGGAGTCAAGTCGAGCCCATAGATGGGACGACAAAACTCTTATCCAGACGTATCATGTACCAAGTTAATTCTTCATTTACACCCTTGTGTAAGACACCAGAGCACTACCATCTCGAGATGGATAATCTGAGACAACGACGCGTGGCGGCACATTATTTAACGTAACTAAGTGCAGCGTTCACAGCAATGTGTGTTAGGTGAGGAGTTCTGGATGCGATGTTGAATTCAACTCTTGGTCGTCGTATGTTCTCGTCATCCGATGCAAAGAGACACGCGAAGACTCCACCTTCAAGCAAGTTCCATAGGTTGTCAGGACTGCTTCCTTGTAATCGCTCTCCAATGCCTGCACACCAATGCGAGACTTAACGATACGAAATGGCTTTTTAAAAGTCAGTGAGAAGATGTACGAAAGGATCTTCAAGGGGGGCGGCAGGATGAGCGCGTGAGTATCCACGGTTTCGGCGTGATTTTGCTTGACTGTGCCACTGTCTGTAGACCTCCACGGATGAAGCTTTTCATGTGGGGGGCGAGCAACGCTGACTTGTTCACGCGATGCGTGACCATTGTAGAGATGTCGAATGACAACTCGGATGGCACGTTGTGCTAGGACGGTGGTGGCATTGTAGTCAGTGGTCACCCTGTTAAACAATGCCAGGAAAATACAGAGTCCGCCCTTGGTGTAGACAGAGGCTTTGAACCAGGCTTGATTGAATATGTAGTAAGTAAAGGTAGCCCAATAGTAATTTGTTCGAGAAGCAGCAGGCTCTGAGATGGGGGGCCTGAGCAGAACACCGTTACAGTTGATTCCGAAGATGCTTCAGAGCAACCCACATCGCGCAAGGCGCATAGTCGAAATTGAAGAATTTGGAATGTAGACGTGGTTATATAAAATGAGAATGTGCATAGGGTATCAGTCACCGTGATATAGTAGGGCCCTTACCTGGCACGGATAGCTGGGGGTCCTTACAGTCCAAAAACTCTTCCCGCTGCTTTGAGAGCGACAACCCGAGACGCTGACCCTAGAGCCCACTGGGGGGTCTTGCATTCACTGACCTTGTTCTTTGTCTGTTCATCTCCTATGAGCTATTACTTGCTGAGCAAAGTAAGAGTCATACCGATGAAACATTACGCCTCGAGAAGACGGCGAAGCCATGTTACCAATGTTCCTCATTAGCTTTCCAGGGAATGCGGTGGCGGCGAGTGTAATAGGCGATGCCGACAGTTCATCATTTTCGGAGGTGTCAAGAATATAAACTCGTGTACGCCGATGAAGAATAGCTGCGAGTGAAAACAAAACTGCTGAGACTTCCTGCTGGCGCGCGGCTGTAAATAGAATGGTTCTCCTGTGTCGACGGTGGTAGACGTCTGCAAGGGAGGCCAAGCCGACTTGAGCCTCGTGATCTCGCTTCCAGCGCTATGAAGGACATTAATTTCGAGGCAACAAATCTGGGGAGAGGCTTTCTTACCACGAGATTTCGAAATAGGCGTTGCCTGAGGCCACTGTCTTTCCGTGTAGCGTCCTTTAGTTTGAGTCTTACGTCTCGAACGTATTGCGAAAGCTCATCATCGAGAGCGTCTTCATCGACAGAATGCGAAGTGTCATCCGACCATGGGGACAGCTCGGCCGGTACGTTCTTTGGCCAGCATATCATCCACTGCAGGTTTCGAGTCCACGCTGGTGTGACAGGTATCGCAGGCGTATCTGGGAAAGATGCGTGATCATGCTGGACAGGCTGAACCACACATCCAATAAGGTCTGCCAGTTCGTCATAGTCGGTGCCACCAAACGTCGCCATCAAGCAGGTCCTCTTGTAGTTGGTGTGGAGGTCGTCGTCCAGGACTAGACACGGGCGAAATTTCTTGAACTTGGGGACCAGTACCATCGAGTTTCTGGAAACTCACTGCCAAGTTGAAGCGTACCAGGTCGAAAGTTGTTCGTATATTTGGGCTTAAGAAAGCCGGAGTCGAGTAGAGCGCTTAGACTGGATAACAAACCGATCATCTGAATCGACGCTTCTGCTCGCATTGTTGACAAAATAATGAATAATTGTTGTTCTTGGGCACAGGACTGGTATCTATCCACTCCAGACGGCAGGTCCAGCTATGAGGAATCAGCATCGTTAAGATCAGATACGAACATACAACTTACGCGCTTGGTATCCAGAATATCCCGTCGGCAAGACATAGATGTCTAGACAGGTTCATCAGTGACATCCGTGAGGGACAGAAGCTTGAATGGCGTACTGAGCAAGATTCCAGGATCAGTCGCGCTGTAAGCACCTAGGCCTTGATCAGACAAAGCAGTTAGAGCAAGAAGTTGAAAAACCAACCTGGGAAAGAAACGGTGGGCGTGGGCGTGCCGCTTCCGCCATTCACCACGTTTATCTGGGCACACGCGAGGTAGAATTGGGCGCCATTAGCGCTGCCCGCGACGTGCAGAGCAATCTGCTCTCCTCGAAGAAGGTATTGGCTGCGCTGAACGTTAGGTAAGGCACACGCTGAGGTCTTTCACTCGTACCCGCTTGGAACGTTCTTTGGAATAGTAAATGTGAACTGGTTGATGTCTATTGCCATGCTCAGTACACATCCTATTGGCGGCAAAGAAAATGCACTGACTGAGGGAGTCGAAAACGAGCCCACTACTAGCGGACCACGACGGCGACCACTCCCAGATCTTGAACCAAGTCTTTCCAAGACCGGCGCTGGTAGAGTTTGCGGATGGGCTCGCCGGGGTCATGTAGGCAGAGAAATACTAGTTCATTTAGGCGAAGGACATGTTGTTACCAAGAATGGAACACTTACACCTGGATGACCCATGGTATTATCAGCTTTGAAGCCGACCGTAGACCCAGCAGCCACTGTGGCGATCCCTGCGAGACCAGCGACCGTATCATCAGCTTCATAACAACGAATCGCACTGCTTGTAACATCGGTTACCTTTACATGTAAGTTAGCCGAAGGCGTTCGCGAAGGAGAAGGACGAGAGTGACATACAGGACCGTTATCATAGTGGTTGGCAGTCATTCGGACATATTCCCAGTCTGTCGTAGTGGTGCCATTCACAATGAGATCCGGGAAGGTGTCTACACACAAGTTGATCAGAGGGAACACATGGATCATTGCAGGTGAATATCTTACAATGGGCCAGAACGACTGGGAGAACGATAGCAAACGATACTAGCTTGTAGAACATCTTGAGCCTTAGTCACTGAAGTATGAACGCCTTGATTGAGTCCTTTATGCGTTGACGGAAATTCATAGGGCCGAGATAAAAACGCGTTGTGATCAAAAGACTTGCAGGCTCAACGCGCAAAGAGACTCGTGGTAGAGCACTAAATGAAAAACCGATCCGGGAGAGAAGATTGAACGCGTGAAAGTTCTCATCTGACAGTGGTTTAGAACATAACATATTCCGAAAAGTACCCGTAGCGCGTACCGGGTGACGCACGCTAGTTATATTATAATAGAGTGGATGTCTTTTCGTGTGCAGGTTGCGAGAGGTCGCAGAGCCGGTACCCAAGTCTTCACTTTGAGAAAATGCTGGACGTTCATTTCGGGCGCTAAATTCGACTGGAGGACATTGAAGCTGTTGGGAGTTTACAAGGTAGCTGAACAGCATATTCAAAATGGGTGCGCCGCCATTGGTACGCGTAGTGAGACTGTACGATGCGCACGCATCTCGGCTAGAAGAAGAGTTGAATGGTGGTCGGGGGAGCAAGGAATCCGGAAAACGGCCCGGCGGGAGCTCCTTCCTGTTATAGAAGCGCGTGGCACTGGAGTGTCAACTCTACTTCAGTTTGTGTGGCCATCATGTTCCTGCGTCGGATCCCGCTGCCTAGGATGCTTTAGTACGTTGGGATGAAGCCGACATATGTACACATCTTTCCCGGCCCCTGCTGTCCCTTCCAGTAGTGGTTTACACTGGCATATCCTCTAGACTGAGTCCGCAACACTTTGCGCGCCACTGGTCATCCGGTTATTATCATCTAGGAAGACGCTCAAGTTGATTTCGGGCTCCTACGAGACTTCTCTCTTTTTGATATACGACGCTATTTCCCTATGATTGGCCCTTGGGTCATTCAAGACTTACGCAATGCTCCCTAGCACACAGAAATACTCGGCACGATACACGGCTCAGAGGGCGTTAACTCACGACAAGACGCCGTCTCTCAGTCTCTGTGGCTACTCAACCCAAAGTGTGGCTTAGCATGACTGTCTCAGCGTCTCTCATACTCTATGGCTACTCAACCCAAAGTATGGCTGCCTCATCTCACCTCTTACTCCTTTCTGCAGTCACCGGTTTTGGCCTGGGCATGCACATCCTCGTTCAAGTTCACATCGCCGTCGTTCGTAAACCAGAAGTTCTCGCCCTTCTTACACAGAAGTACACTTCCTGACTCCCCGACTTCTACTCATCAAGGTAGACGGACGTGTCCAGGCCTGAGGACATCACAACTGCTTTTGCCGCTGTCAAGTCTACTTTGGGGCGCGCCTGGACTTTTGGGAAGATCGAGAAGTTTATGCACTACGTGAATCCGCCGCAAGGGGGGATCGACCGGGTAGGATTGGCCTACTACAGTGTTTCATAAGCCCCTGCTGGCGCTACACGATTTCTCATCCTCAATTTCCCTTCATATACAAGAGACATGATATTCGAAGCTTCTCTTTCGCGTTGTTCACCATTTAGCCCTGGAAGGTCGAATCAAAGCGCCATCTAAAGAAGTTCTTCTAGAGTGGAACATCAAGGTATGATCGCGTTTTCTTTCTGGATGTCAGCATCTAACGGTAGTCTCGCAGTTCAGGATCATTGAATCCGGGGCTTTCAGAACCGGAATCACCTCTAGTGCGTTTTATGTTTGATGAAACACCCGAGATGGACCTTCTGGCGTGAAGAACTAGTTGCAGAACATCGAGAAGATGCCAGCAGCTGACGACCCAGACGAGGCCAATGCAGAGGACGCATCCTTCCGCATTCCGTTGGGCGTAGAAGCCTTGGAAGGTGTGAAGAAGGAACTGGATTTGCGCCTGGAGAGAAGGCTGCCAAGTAGTCGGCCGGCTATACCTACGAAGACGCGTATGGAACGGTGCCAGCACCCACTGTGAGTTCCAATCCCCAGAAGAATCTCTCTGTCACGTCGAAGAAAAAATAGATTTTCACCTCTACTTTGATCACATATAGATACTCACATTAATCTCGGGCTGGGATGGCCTCCCACGACACAACCCTCCCTTCTGATGTGCAACGATACACTTCGGAATTCAACCCTAGCCTCTCACAATTTCTGAATCGGGTGACAGCACCACGACAGCTTTGACTCGTTCTCAAAGCTCTTACTAGATCATCAACAGCTGGCATCTTGTCGGTAGGCCCACCCTGATAGGTAGGATGGTTCGAGAACATAACGTATGACGCTGGAAACTATGTGGGTCCTGAGTCTGGGCTTCGACGGTCTTGAACTGCGAGACTAACGTCAAACGATTGTACCGAGAGAAGGAATACAATACTACCGTCACACCCCTGCGAAGAAGAAATTAGATCTGCATCTAGAGGAAAATCCATTCGTCATGGCGGCTGAGTGACGAAGAACCGGTGGCAGTAATTATACAGAGCAACCTGTCAGCGCCGCAATGTGCAAAGATAGACTGCATTCAGTCGATAACGTGTCGGCCATAAAAACTAAGCGAGCAATACAAAAGCGAATCTAAGTGCAACCTGGTATAGTTAGATCGATGGGAATCTGGAATGTGATGGGTAGTATGTCGCCAAAAAAAGCTAGGCGCAAAACAAGGAACGAATCGAATACTTTACTAGTAGTGGCAAACACGGACATAGCGAGCGACGAGCGATGGAGAAATGCAAAAGACTATGACTCGCTGGAGGGTGATTGGGATCTCCCACGACGAGGTGGAGTTGGTGGCGTTCCACCTCGGGGTGGCGATTCTCGGCGCGGCGAGTATCTTGTTGTAGTCGGAGGTGAACCCTTGCGCTGGTTGACCAAGGGTGGAAGGTCGAAGCGCCGTTGTTCCTGCTGAGGCGGAGGTGGAGGCGGCGGCGGAAGGGTATAGCTCAACATCGGTACGGGTGCTGGCGGTTGCTGGTTGATGATTGGAGGAGGAGTTTGTGGCACATGACTCCCACTAGCGCCGTCCTCTCGCTCAGCACGCCCTTGTCGGGCATTTTGGACCAGTTCCTTGGTGTTGGATCTCTTTCCGCGTTCTTGAGCAATCTGCTCGGGCCGCTGGCGTCTGTGGGTACGCTCGAAAAGACCACATTTGTTACAGAGTACTTTTCCGGGAGTGAGAGTTGAACGACGCCAGGTAGAGGTATCTGTGGTGTAGCAGTTGAAGCACCGACGGCGGACGCGGTCTGTGAGTTTTGTAGACGAGTCGTCGGTGTATGTAACCTGGAGATATGGGTCGTAATCTGCAGAATGATTATCGTGTGACGGAGGCGGAGGTGGTGGTGGTGGCGGTGGAGGAAGGTGGTACCGCGAACCTGCAGGAGGCGGGTATGGAGCTGGTTTGCGATAGTCATGGTAGTGACGAGGATCGTGGTAATACATCGGCGGTGGAGGCGGCGGGAGTTCAGAGTACGATTTCGGCCAATAACCATTGACATGGTGGGGAACTGGGTATGGTACAGGATACACGGTCGGCGGATAAGGATGGTGCATGCTTGGAGTGAGGCCGTTTGACTGCCGGAACGGAATTCATTTGAGCAGGAAAAGATAAAGCAGAATGTGGCGCTCATACCTGTAAGTCGTCCTCTCTGCGTCTTTCCTGCTCGTCGTCCAGCACGGGGTCGATCGCGTTTCTCGGAGACATATCTTCGTTGGGCGACATTTCCCGCTCACTATCGGCGTCGTCTAGTAAGAAAAGAGAAAAAACAGGCGCCGTGAAAGGCAACTGACCTGTCAGTGAGAATTCTTCGCAGGGTGCCCATCAAAGAGATCAAACGCGCGCGCGAATGTAGGTTTGAATCAGATGTATCAAATTTTTCAAACTCCGATTACCCGAGTCCCGGATCACCTGCCGAGAGCGGACTTGGCCGGAGTTCGAAGTTGATGCTCTTCTGGTTAATCGTCACTGCTATATGTAAGTACCTTGTTTAGCTTGAAGGATACCCATTCTCGAGACTGGCTCCATATCCGAAACTGCTCCATGTTGGAATCCCAATCAAGCGCCATTCTGCGTGTATGGACGGCCATGGAGTCGTATATATCCATGCTTTGCACAGGAGGTTGATCATGGGACATGGGCACCACGATGCACGCAACTTAAGGACCCCACACTTCAACGCCACTAAATCACCATTACGAAGACGTTGCGTGTCCTGCTGGCAATCTGATAAGATAACTACCACGGCATCAGCAGCTTCTCCTCCACTTGCGCTTGGTCCAGTCCTCCATGTTTCGGTGCATCCTCGTACGGCACAAGGATCTAATGTTTAGCAGCCGCGACGCGTCGCATGGACTGGTGGGAGCCGGCTGAGGGTTCACATGAACTTGACGCATTTAAACCCTGACTGTGCACCAGTCTCGATACCAACTTGAATTCCGACTCTCTGGAGCGTTATGGGTAGCAAAGATTCTCCTGCAGTTCTAATTGTTCGATTTTCCTTCATGTACCTCCCAGTCTATTTACTCTCACCTAGACAGGCGCTGGTATCACCGGGCTCGTTTTGGCTCTCTCGCTCGTCAAGAACGGTGTTTCCGTCCGAATTATCGATAAGCAACAGCGCACCATCGGTCGTCGTGGATTGGGTCTTCACGTATGGTGCCGTCTACGCGTCCCGACCGAATCTCAACCAACTTCTTCTTTCTAGGGCCGCTCCCTCGAAACACACAAGCTTCTTGGTCTCCTTCCTGACGTTCTCAAACGCTCTGGACAGCTCCCCGTTACACAATTGTACTCCCCCATCGATCCTTATACCACTGTCAAGACATTGCCCTTCTTTGAGCCCTATGAAACGACATCCTCCAAACTCCATGTAAGCAAACACCTCCGTTTCGTGAAATACCCACTTACATTGTTTTCAGATCAATACCGTCTGCTTCAGTCAGGATAAACATGAAGAACTTGTTTGCGAGCATCTCGAGAAGTTGGGATGCATCGTGGAAACAGGCAAAGAGTTGACGGCCTTTGAGCAGCGAGATGATCATGTTGTGGCCCATGTCAAATCCTCTTTGGGAGAGACAGAGATGATCAATCCTCAGTGGCTCGTCGGAGCAGATGGTGCTCACAGTATCGTGCGCAAGAACAGCGGCTTGACTTTCCTAGGCGAACATGCCCCGAGCGATGTCTGTGTTATTGCCGATGCGACGCTTAGGTGCAAATTGGATAAGAATGCAAGTCCGTTCCTTCCCCTGTATAATTTGAATGATTAAACAATGTCATAGTTCATGCATATGTGGGGTGATCCAGCCAGCAAAGGCTTCTTGTTCTTCCCTCATGAAAACAAGGAATCAGACTTGTGGACAGTCATATGTGTTGGAACTCAGTTAAACCACGAGTTTGTTGCTGGAAATATCGAGAATATGGCCAAAGAGTTTGCCGACGCTACTGGTCGTACTGATATCGAATTTATCAGTTCTTCCTGCTTGGTCAAGTATCGGTTAGTGCATTTTCGAGATGTCTACTTCTGTCTCTCTGTCTAACGTTTCACACCAGTCCTCAGATGAGGATGGTCAACTCGTTCCGCGCCGGTCGAGTACTCGTCGCAGGAGACGCGGCCCACATCCACAGCGCAACAGGCGGCCAAGGCCTAAACAGCGGTATTCAAGACGCCGTAAGTTCACCACCCCCTCGTCCATCCATCCATTCATCCACTAACCCTTCCCCTCAGGTGAACCTCGGCTGGAAACTCGCCCTCGTCGCAACCCACAAAGCCTCCTCCTCCTTGCTCGACTCCTACAACGACGAACGCCTCCCCGTCATCGCCACCATGCTCCGCCTGACCACTGCGCTCCTCGACCACACCATTCACCCCGAAGAACCCGGCGACCTACGAGGACTCACGCGGGAGTTTGCGCTCCGCCAGTTTGGGGTTAATTACCGCAAGAGTTCTATCATCGTGGACGAGTACGCCGGAAAGGACGACCATGAGGAGGTGTACGATCCGTATAGGTCGGGCGATAATGGGGAGGTGCGTGCGGGGGATAGGGCGCCGGATGCTGAGATTGGAGGAGGAGGGAAGACGGTGTATGACCTGTTTGGGGCGACGTATCATTCGGTCTTGGTATTTGCGCCGGATGCAGGGGCTGGGAGTGAGGCTTTGGAATATGTGAGAGGGCTAGATGGGGCTTTGTTCAAGCCGGTGCTGGTGTTGCCTCGGTCGGCGACAGAGAGCAGGAAGGGCATTGTTAAGGATGAAGCTGGGAATGTTTATGAGAATTACAGGGTCAAGGAAGGTGACACTGTGGTTGTGGTGGTTAGGCCGGATAGCTGGATTGGGGCGAGAGTGGGAGGTGTGGCCGGGGTTCGGCAGTATGTCAAGGGTTTGTCGATTCAAGCATAGGATGTTTCCTCTGATAGGTGGTCATTGTTAGACAGCATACAGTAATCATTAATTAATGCAGGTTATGCTGTTTAACAGCCGTGTCTTGTGGGGATTGAATGAGTATCTAAACTAATGCCAGATTGAAGCTTTGTTGATGACCCCACCATGCCACTTCTGTAGGGGATAGCAGACACGGGGCAGCAGGAACAAAAGTCCTGTATTTCGGCTTCCTTCCACCACACTAGAGCATCTTAGGCAGTGGAATCACATGGAGGAACATGGCAAGAGCGCTTAGAGTTTTGAAGCTTTGAAGATTGTTGAGCTTCGAGGTCTTAGCACCGACACGTGATGACGGTAACTTCCTTTCGTTACCGTCATCTCGTCGACGTCGACGATGCGCGCTTGAATAGCGCACCGTCGACTGGTTCCGGCTTTCGCTCCTTTTCCCACCTGTCCCTCCCTTTGATTATAAACCTTCATGTCTTTGGAACACTCAAGAGTTGAATTACCGCACTTGGGATAGACACGCAGGTTCTAAGAGAACCTCGTTCTCCACCCATGGCTCCAACGTCTCTCCCTCCGACTGACGCGATATACGAGGTTGACCCGCCCGCCCTCGTAGCTGCCAGGACCGTGTCTACCTGTCAGAGGTTGTTGGGGTCCGAAGGCTTCGCCAGCCTTTACCTACACACTCACAAGCGGCAAGCCTCGGCTTTCCATTTGGATCTCCATGTGTGTACTCCATAACATCAATAGGCCAGTGCGAAGAGTTTGGAAAAGCTCACGCGGGCCAGGATTCTTCGCTCTTCCACCATCACTCCACTCGGATTCAATCATGTTTTTCCAGCCGTGATGTACGCGTGTTACGCAATTTAGAGCGAATTGGAATAACGAGACGTTTATCGCGAAGCTGGTTGTCATCCCGACTACTCAATTTCTCTATCAGTCGGATTTGCCCTATGAACTGGACCTGCAGCTCCTTTTCTTTTCGATATCGGTTTCTTGGAGCGGCTGGCTTTATGACCTCTCGTAATGCGCACTAGAAAGGCACACACTCTTATTCAATAACTTATTCAGCTGCAGTACACTTGTCACGGTGAGCCTGCTCTGCCTCACTCGAGTCCTACGGATACTTTTCCGATGGACTCCTGCTGTCCGCATTCTTTTAATTTATCTGGTAGCCATTCGCCGGCAGTGTCTGGACGCGTAATTCCAAGAATCCGGAGTGGAGGAAACACTTAACTTTGGCTGGGGTAAGACTTTCTTGCAGCACGAATAAAGCTGTTTGTAGTACTCGCAGAATTCCAACTTGAACAGGTACATGACAAGCGTTGTGACAGGCTTGTCTTTGAGTGTGTTTGCAACCTCGTACTCCGTGTATGGCGGTCGTGGCGGCTTTCGTGCCTCGTTGTAGAGACGTGTATCCGACGGCGGCAAGGGTGTGGACCGATATCGAACAAGTCATGAAGGAAGACCTTGACCGTGAGTCTCGCAGTGATGGGATTGAGTGAGTGATTTCCGCCGTGGGATTTGCTGATTCTACCAATATCTCACATCGGTTATATGGGCAGAAAGCAATTGAGAAGGAAAATTGGGAATAGCCAAATGAGGCAAGTCCTTTATGTCAACACGACAGACTCATGGCGTAGTCAAGATGAATGTACAGGCTCAGAAGATTTCGATACTTTGACTCAGACCCGTGAATACGCGGGCTCTCCGATGCACGGAGAGTTCCAACTCCAAAGGACATCAGGATCCCACACTTTGTCACCAAATCAGCTTTATGCAAGGCGGCTGAATTCGAAGACTCCCATGAACAGTATGCATTTAAGCCATGATTCTCGATAGCAGGTTAATGCTGAAGCAACATGAGCATCGACGAGTCTCCCGCAGTTCTAATCGTTCGTCTTTACATCACTCCCTTCAACCTTGAACTTGTCTACTTACTCTCATCTAGGCAGGCGCTGGTATCACCGGCCTCATTTTGGCGCTCTCCCTCATCAAGAACGGCGTTTCCGTCAGAATCATCGACAAGCAACAGCGTACTATCGGTCGTCGTGGAATGGGTCTTCATGTATGGTGTCGCCTCGCGTGCCAGCCGAATGTCAAACAATTTCTTCCTCGTTCTAGGGGCGCTCTCTCGAAACATACAAGCTTCTCGGTCTCCTTTCAGACGTTCTCAAACGCTCTGTACAGCTCCCTGTTACACAGTTGTACTCCCCCGCAGATTCTTATTGCGCTGGCAAGACATTGGCCTTCTTCGAGCCCCATGAAACGACGCCTTCCAAACTCCATGTAAGTGAGCATCTTTGTTTCATGACGTACGTGCTTGTAGAGTCTTCAGATCAATACCGTGTGCTTCAGTCAGGACAAACACGAAGAGTTGGTCCGCGAACATCTTCAGAAGCTGGGGTGTATCGTGGAAACGGGCAAAGAGTTGATGGCCTTTGAGCAGCGAGATGATCATGTCGTCGCCCGTGTCAAATCCACTTCGGGAGAGACTGAGATCATCAAGCCTCAGTGGCTCGTCGGAGCGGATGGCGCTCACAGCATCGTGCGCAAGAAGAGCGGCTTGACTTTTATCGGTGAGCTTGCCCCGAGCAATGTCTGTGTGATTGCCGATGCGACGCTTAAATGCAATCTGGATAAGAATGCAAGTCCATTATACTATGTATTGTGTCATTGCCACGCTGACCGTACGTTTCGATAGTTCAATCACCTATGGGGTGATCCAGCCAGCAAAGGCTTTTTCCTCTTCCCTAACGAGAACAAGGCATCAGACCTATGGACATTCGTATGCGTTGGGACCAAGCTCAACCACGAGTTCGTTGCGGGAGGGATCGACAATATGGCAAAAGAGTTTGCCGACGCTACTGGTCGTACTGATATCGAATTCATTGGTGCTTCCCGGTTGGTCAAGTATCGGTTAGTGCATTTTCACCAACTATCATTTCTTTTTCTGTTTACTTCGTTTTGACATTTCGCACCAGCCCTCAGATGCGCATGGTCAACTCGTTCCGCGCTGGTCGCGTACTGGTCGCTGGCGACGCTGCACATATTCATAGCGCAACAGGCGGCCAAGGCCTCAACAGCGGTATTCAAGACGCCGTAAGCTCCACACCTGGCATGCTTACCACTAATTCCAATAACCCTTCCCCTCAGGTAAACCTCGGCTGGAAACTCGCCCTCGTCGCAACACACAAAGCTTCGCCCTCCCTGCTCGACTCCTACAACGACGAACGCCTCCCCGTCATCGCCACCATGCTCCGCTTGACCACCGCACTCCTCGACCGCACCATCCACCCCGAAGAACCTGGCGACCTCCGAGGGCTCGCGCGGGAGTTTGCGCTCCGCCAGTTTGGGGTCAATTACCGCAAGAGTTCTATCATTGTAGACGATTACGGCGGGAAGGATGACGAGGAGGCGTACGATCCGTATAGGTCGGGCGATAATGGGGAGGTGCGTGCGGGGGATAGGGCGCCGGATGCTGAGATTGGAGGAGGAGGAGGAAAGACGGTGTATGATCTGTTTGGGGCGACTTATCATATGGTCTTGGTATTTGCGCCCGATGTCGCTGCTGGAAGTGAGGTCCTGGAGTATGTGAGAGGGCTACATGGGGCTTTGTTCAATCTGGTGCTTGTGTTGCCTCGGTCGGCGGTAACAGAGGGCAGGGAGGGCATTGTTAAGGATGAAGCTGGGAATGTTTATGAGAATTATAGGGTGAAGGAAGGCGAGGTGGTGGTTGTGGTGGTCAGGCCGGATAGCTGGATTGGGGCGAGAGTGGGAGGTGTGGCTGGGGTTCAGCAGTATCTCAAGGGTTTGTCGATTCAAGTGTAGGATAGGCTTTCAGTTGTCATGTTTGTGGAGATTGAACGAGTAGCTTGTACCAATACCACGTCGATGAGAGTATGTCTAGGTTGCGAATGGTACTGAAGGAACCATCATAGATAGATCTCCATAAATCAGTTGGTGTCCTTTTAAGTCGTGAATGTTATCCTTCCTCTCAATGAACCCACGTGCGTGTTGTGGCTGTGTCGGCAGCACGTGGATGTCGCGTCGATTTTCGACTTCAATTCACTCCCTCCACTGTGTGAGCACGCATTCGGTTCTACTGGTGCCGTATGCAGACCGCACTATGCAGTCCTCTTTCACTATTCACCGTTAGTTACATTCATCTCACCCTTTCCTAGTCTCAACACCTTTCCTAGTCTCATACACTCCCTCACACTACACCTTTTCACATTCCTCGCGCGCCCACGCTTGGACCATCGACGGACCATCTCTCGCTTCCCCCGGTTGTTTATGACGGCGCCAGCGTGCGCCAACGGGCTCGTTTAGTCGCTGTGGAGACGCGATTTAAGGACGCTGAAGACGCAGAAGTTCAGACAATGTCAGTTGCCCTACTTACCATATGGCATATCTTGTTCTCGTGGACGGGCTTACCTCAGCCATCATTGCAGATCCCCGTACATTTGTTTTCGCATAAGTCGGAAAGGACATAGTTTCACCATCTTACACGGTGACGCGCTTGCTCGCATCCCAGGGCGTCCCATCAACCAGCCCCCGTTAACTACTCGCTTCGTCGAGCCCGAGTTATTACATGGTTGCTACTGGTCCCTAAATGCCATACCATACATGGGTTTCCTTCCTGTCAATCCGTATCGAGTATGTTTCAGTGACTCTCTGTTTGCCTGCGCATTTCAACGAAAATGGGAAGTTCCCATCCATTACGACCGGAACCAGTGGCAGGTCAGCCCCCAGCTGGCTGAACAGTGGCAGTACCTCGAGCACATTCTGGTCTTCCTCCGCGACCTCTTGTCTGCTTCTATTCGCGTGCACGGCAGCCAAGAGCATCTTCCAGCCCCTCTTCCCTCAGATTATCGCTTTCATCGACCTCATCCCGATCCCCTCATACTGTCGAAACGCCTCATGAGAGCTCGCTACGCCTTCCTCTTAATGGGTGCCGAAATATCCTTCCTCTATGCATTACACGCCAACCCTTCCGCATGCCGGAAGTCTATTTACGCCGCTCTTCAAGGAGAATCGCACCACGACGTCCTGGTCGAGACAATTCTCGACAGTTGGATGTTCATTCCGGCAAGTGGTTATTATCCCTCGGGTCATCCCACAGGTTATGCAAAAGAAGGTTGCCCACGGTATGGCATGTTCGTTAATGCTGCGACGTCCACCCTCGCTCATGCCTTGGTGGCATACGAGACATTTCGTGTCCCCGTTTGGATATGGTGGGGCAATCGACTACACACCCATACACCCAAATCTGCTGTCATGGCGCGTCGCTTCGGCTTCAGCCGTGCTATCGTGCAGCAATATCTCGCGAGTCTGGGCGCTTCATGGGAGGAATTGCAGTCTGGTCAATTCTTTGAGCGTATCATCTACAAGACCCGAAGTCAGCAACGCCCACATAGCAGACCGATACAACTTGTCACTTCTCATTCCCGTTTTGCTCCGCTCCCTGGAGAACAGTGGTTTGAATTCTTTTCACGACGCGAGCGCTCTATTTTAGCACATCCCTCCGCCTATGGAGATATCGAGATTATCAATACCCGTCAATTGCTCGCTCAATCTCAAGGTTTCATCCCGCATACATTGGTCTTCCGTTGGCTCCCCGGGCCAGTACCACGAAGGCTTGTACGTCAAAGAGTTCCTCTTCATAAGGCAGCTAGAGTATGGGGCCAGTATAAACCATCTCACCGCATTTACTGTGCAGTTTATGATGAATGGGATCTTTGTGAAGATCTTACCTCCCCTGACCTGCCCGAACATCTTGCTTGGCAAGACCCGATGCCATCTGACCCATCCGAAGATGACACTGCCCTCTCTGTCGAGGATCAACCTCCACCACCAGAGGTATCCGCCATTCCTCAACCAGTCGTCGAGCCCTTCCCTGAGCCTCCCACCCAAATCCCCGACGTGCCCGATCAACATCCCGTCGACATCATCGAGTTTGCCCCTCAAGTCAATGACATTCACGACCGCGAGGACAGCAAGGTGGCGCCACCCCTAGCCCCGCTCGATTGGAATTGTATATACAAGGGCTTATATCCCGCCGATAAGAGCGAAGTGTATATGAGAACATTGCACACGTTGCCGTCAGCCGTATCGGTCCTCACAGATTTCTATGGGCTTTCTATTCCGGCCGATTTCATGCATGTCTCTGACAACCGCCCCTCAGATACCATTGCTCCTGCGAAAGATCTTCACAAGTTGCGAAAGTATTTTGCCAGCTCTCATCCACGCCCCGGTCACCAGACTCCTTTCACTGCCGCCGCTGTCGCTGCGCTCACCGGCTTCTGCGATTACATCAGTTGGTATGCTAGCGGCAATGGCATCTCCAAGCAACCACCGCAGACTATTGCCAGTAGTTGGTCTGATCTAAATGCATCCCACCCATCATTTATTTTTCGACACTCCCTCACTGTCCAACGTATCATTTGGCGCGTTCGTGCAGACCCCACGTACTACTTTGACTGGCCGACTGATGCTTCCATGCGCCTGTTGCTGTTTCGTGCCTCAGACGTCTTGTGGTTCTTCCGGCAGCTCGCAAAGAACCAGGCTATAGAACACGTCGTTACTTCCATGGCCAGCCTGGGGATCAGATTTTCATTCGCCACTGTCTGTCCAGATAACATGTTGCCTCCGGCACCAGGCCTGCTACATCCCGTGCCTTGGCGGCGTACCCCGTTCAACGCCACTACAATTGAATATCATCAATATGTTGTCCGTCGTGCGCGGCTCTTTTCATCAACTCCCGTGCTCCGCGCCGCTCTCATGGCTGGTGGGATAATCTGGCGTCTAGCTATGGAGCATGTTGAGGATCCCAACATCATACTTGGCTGCAGCTTTGCTGACATGCTACGCTCCGGCGTCCGTAGCACAGACTCTGCTGGGGCTCTCATTTGCGAAGCGGGGCTGACGGACAATGACCTGGACGTTATCTTGGGCGCATATGTTCTCAGCGCAGCATACCCCCCTCCGCCGAAATCTGTGCATGTGTCCTGGTTCCCTAAGAATTTCCCTTCCAGTGGCGTCGATGTTGGGTTTTGGAGTGAAGATGCCGAAGCTTGGTATCAGGACCGCCTTCATGCGTACTTGGATGGCAAGGAGCACCCTTGTACTGGTGGACATTGGCACCAACGCCTCAGGTTATACGGCCTTGCCCGATCCTTCTCCAAAGGCTACGAAACCATAGCTCGTCTCATGTTGGATGAAGTCGTGTGAGGTCAGCACCATGCCATTGCGAAACTGCAGGAAGCTTCAACCGTCGCGGTCGACTGTTCCGCATTCCGGCTTCTGAGCCAGAATATTCGGCTATCCTTGTCAAGCGCTGAAGGACCTCGAGCTCGTCTACATTCACCTCTGTGCTACATAGTGCGCAGTATACCAAACAGCGTCTCGAGACGGTCGGTGCCCAACCGAAAGGGCTACCTTCATTATTATAATACATATTCACAAAATCTTACATATCTTATAAGCAGCAATCCATTTTCTTGTTTTGTTTATTAGTGAACCCAAACTGGTCACTGGTCGTAATACACAAAGGCCTCCAAGTGAATCGATAGATTTGTTCATCCAAAGATGGTCCAGCCTATATGCCACTCACGCCACCAACATCGCTAAGCCAACGAGGACGACGGGAAGCGACGAAGAGGCGGGCCCGACTCATAGCAAGGACGCTCATCAAATGGTACAGAAGGGATGGCCTCTACCTGTTTCCATATAAATACACCCGCACGACAAACACGCACTGACGACTTGGGATCAGCTTTTTCTTCGACGGGGTACTTGCACTCATACTATATTACAGCCTCTCCTTGTGTTGTGATGTCCAGGAGAATAAAGGCAAGGCTGGTCATAGGTCTTATCTGTGGCGCGATTATGACAGGTAGGCGGAGATTTTCAGCGAGCAGTGCGAAGTTTGAAGCTGAGCTACCGCCACCTCACAGAACAACTGGAGAGTAGCCTCCGCGAATCCGACATAGGAACCCAGATTTTGAGGCCGGGCAATGATTGGCAAGCAATGAAGAGCGTGGATTGCACTGTCAAAAATAGAACTGTGGGATGCCCCAGTCCGAATCGAATCAAAGCGCTTTTACTTATCCGAACTAGAAATGCATCCAGTTGGAGAACATGGAGAAGAGAGAACACCCGTGTGGTTCGGAGGTGAGGGAAGCAGTGGTCGAGAGGGGAACGCCACACTGAGATGTGGGGAAGGGGAAACCGAGTCAAAGACTCGGGTGGAGGACCTGGACACGGATCCAGATTCCAGACAACACACCATGTAGAGGGAGTTGGAGGATGGGGAGAAAACACGAGCAACGATGGAGGTAGCGAGCACCGATTTCCTACATGTATACTAGAATGTCTATCTACAAGAGGCCGTCCACCTCTTAGACGTGGCTTCGTGCCTCGTCATCTGCGCGTCAATCAGCACGGCCCAAGAACAAAAAAGACAGAATAGAGAGCCCGGCTTCATGGTACCCTATCACCCGCGCCAAATCCAAGAATTACGCCTACATATATTTAAAAGTCGTATGTATGTACAATACTTAGCACCCATGGCCACATCTACTATGTATCCCAAACATCTAGGAAGAAAATTACGCGCTCTTCTTGGCCTCTTCCGCTGTAGCTTTTTCCAATTCCTGTTGCGCCCTCCTCCTCTCCCTCCTCTCCCGCCCACGCGTCACCATCCGCTTGGGCTCCAGCTCCGCAAAGACATACTTTGTCGCAACCTCAATCAACCAGCATCCCACAAAGTCGATGATCATGCTCGCCGTCAGCTTGAACTTGAACTGGAGTGATATGAGTGACAAGAAACCGGGTAGGGAAAGGTGAACGCACCGAGTTCTCCATCTCAACTATCTGTAGCCATCGATTAAGCTCGGGCATGAAATCGGTGGCACCGGAGAAAGCGACAGCGCTGGCAGACACGAGACCCCACCACAAGGCGTTGTTCTCCCGGATACCCTCTCGGAAGGGACGTCCCTGCATGTATCGTTAAACGGTGTCAAGCAGAACGCACGTTGACTTACTTGGAAGTTAATGGCGAATGTAGACACCTGCTGTGATAAACCAAGCAGATAGATAGCAGTGTTCAACAAACTTGGCTCGAACTTGGCCTCTAGATCGATAGGTCCACGTCTATTGTCAAGTTAGCGATTATCCATGGAATGAAGAGGAGGACGCACTCTTCCAGCGAATGTGATAGATCAGTAATATACACAAGCGTAGCAATGTGCAACGCAAACTGCAACAGAATCGACAATAACACATAAAGATTAAAGATATTCCCGAGCGGTCGCTCTCTCGATAGCTTCTCGACAGGCTAAAGCGTCGCGCATGAGCAAAGACGCACAGTCGAAGTGGTGCCGTTCAACACACCTTGGCACGAGAAATACACAAGAAACAAACCGACATCAACATGCCGGTTATCGTGACCTGGTAGTCACCAAACTTGATTCCGTCGAGGTACTGAACACTGAGACTGTACGCAGTAATCAAGCAATTAAGAGCCAAGATCTTGTACATCTGGATGGTCGCAACCAAGGTGCAACGGCCTTGTCGAATGATATGTGCAACTGTAAAAACGCGTTAGTGACGAAACCCCAGAGTCGGAGAAATCTACTTACTAGCGGATACATGCGATAATTTTGATGTGAACGGTGCAGCACAAGAAGCGTCGCCTAGCTTGATCTTGGGAACATCCTCCTCGCCCTCCATCTCTGCCAACTTGTCCGTAATACCTGCCAAATCGAACTATACAACAAACGTGAGAAAAGCTTTCACAATGTCAGCTCACAAGACACACCTTCTCCATGGGATTCTGGCGACGAGCAACCTGTTGATTGGCAGCAGCACGTTGTTGTGCAGCAACCGCATCCGGGAACAAATGCGCAATGGCCGGAGGAACAGGCGGAGGTGGTTGGTTGAATCGCGCCGAAATACTCAGCTGACTCTCATAAACCTTCTTAATCCTCTCCACCTTTTGATGCTCAGCAATCTTCTTCAAATCCTCAGGAGTACCATCTAGAAGCGCCACACCAACGTGCGCTTGTTTCAAAGCACCAACATCATTGGTACCGTCTCCCGCCATAAGCGTGATGTAGCCAAGTGTTTTAAGCGTGGTAAGAATGTACTCCTTCTGAGCTGGCGATACTCGGGCATAAACCCAAGTGTTCTGGACCAGGTCATTCCATTGGGGCCGGTTTTCGTATTGCTTCATGGCAGCACCAGTTATGCAGATGTCATACTCCTCGAACAAGGATTGATCCAAAGGTTCGGAAACGTCGACGGGGATAATCTTGCTTTCGTCCACGGTACGCCATACGAGATCTTTCAATCAAAAGTAAGTATGAGGACTTGCAATAGCGCGTTTAGACACTTACCGCCCTCGTGAGTCGCGTTCTCCTTCAGATCGAGAATAAGGGCTTCACGATCAACGATCTCGACATCGCGGGCAACGTGAACAGCTGTCAAAGGATTGTCACCAGTGATCATGACGCACTACAGAACATGAACAACAGGACACAGAGCTTGAAATGCGACGTACTCGATGTGAGGAATCGGCCAACATCTTGAGGACCTCAACGGCATCTTCCTTGAGAGGGCAATGGAATACAAGGAATCCAGCAAACGTCAGATTGCTCTCCACTTGTTCCCGAGGAATCTTGTTGATCTAATAAGCAGCGATATAAGCCTCCGTGTAGTTCTCGACAAGACCAAGACACGTACCCGATCAATCGACATCGACTCCATTTCCTTCGATGCAAGAGCTAAAACGCGACTTCCATTCCTCGTAAACCATTTGTACGTCTCATCGTAATGCGCCGGGACGTCAGCAAGCATCGTCTTGATCGTTTCGGGAGCACCCTTGACGGCAGCCAGAGTTTTTCCAGTGGGAAGATGCGACAGCGTAGACATGCGCTTCAAAGCAGACGAAAATTGGAACCGGCGGCGAATAGTGATCTGGTGTTTCTGAGGAGCGACAGCTGGGCTAACAATATTTCCTTTGCTGAGTTGCCAATCTAAAGCTTCGAGCGTGGTCTTTTCCATGGGATCTCCGACGATGGTTCCATCATCGAGTCGAACCAACGCGTGGGCAGCAGCAAGGCAGAAAATGGTCTCCTTCGATGTTTCCTTGACGTTAACAAGCTTCCGTGCATCGCTAGCACTAATTAAAAGGTCAGCCAAACGTCAAGAAATGGGGTGAGTGAGCTTACTCGACGCCAACGATACCCTCAAGAACCAGGTTTTCGGCGGTAATGGTCCCCGTCTTGTCGAAGCAACACACGTCAACGCGGCCAGCACTAGGAATGCGAAAAGGCTCGGTACAGAAGATGGCTGTATAAGGCTTCCATTAGTTTGGCGACACGACCACGTAAATGTGTACAGACCAAACTTGGACAACGCGACCAAGGACGTATTAACAGCAAGCGAGAGCTCCATGGGAAGTTCGGGAGGAACCACGCTAGTAATGATGAGGACACAATCGAGAAGCAGCTTTGACTTTTTCAAATCCCTTTCAATACCTAGCGCAAGTCAGTTACACGTCTACGCGTAAGACAAAGTGACATTACCTTTCGTCCAGACATACCAACTAGCAGCGATAGCAAAGATGAGGAGGAAGCCGATGAACAAGAACGATTCCAAGTTGTTGGCAGAAACCCGATCCGACGAAAAGATCATAGTCCGTACAAGTTGACCTTGCGAAGTCCCAAATCCAGTACGCTGAACAATTCCAAGGCAGCCGCCATCGGGCGTCTTGATGGGAGACTCCAGCTGCGTGCTAGGGGTAGCCTGAAGGATCTTGGTACCGCTGAACAGGACAGCATTTTTATGCTGACCATCAATATCGAGTCTCTCCGTCGGTTCGAGGAGCTGAATCGACTCCTTCAGTAGTGGGGTAGACTCCCCGGACAACATGGCCTCGTTGACGATACACGTTCCGTGTACAAGAAGGATGTCGGCAGGAGCAGTGGTCTCTGTATGTTGACGCGAAACGGAAACAACGTCGCCGGGCAAGAGCTTATCCGTCTGGACCTCCTTCCATTTTCCGTCTCGGAAACACTGAATTGGATAGGGCGCGACAGCCATAGTTCGGAACTCGGACAGAGTGCGTACGCGCTACAACAGGTCAGAGAGGGCATGACGAAGCGGAACATGGTGAGGACATACCTGCCAGACGACCGTGCATTCGAATACGACAAGCATGAACAAGGTGAAGAGACTGTAGTACCAGTATTCATCGAGACACCATAGGGCAACACAGAAGACTTGGAAGACAAAGAAGGGTGCTGTAGCGTGTTCGCCAAAGAGCTCCGAGAACGACGGGATGGGGATGTCGAACTCGTTGCCGCCATACAGAGACAAGAGGGCTTCAAACTTCTTGGATGACAGACCTGTCGGTGCGAGGAACGACGACAACGGAGGTTTGCTCGAAGAGGGATACGGTAAGCGCTCAAAAGTAAGCGGCGATGTGCCGCAGACGGTGTAGGTGTCCCTCTGGTAGTTGAAAGTATACGACGACACGTCCTCTGGATCCTTCTTGTTCAGCGGGACAATATCGCCCTTGCCGCGATGGAGCTCGGGTATGATACGTATGCAATCCGCGTGCGTATACGACGGGGCCTTGCCAATGCAATGATGAGGAAACACCGCAAACCGCGAGTAGAGGAGATAACACACACCTTGTTAGTAGTAACCCACGCTCTGGCACCCGCGCTCCACTTTGTGACGAGAAAGCTCAATGCGTGGCCCGCGCCGAGGGAGACGCATGCGAGAAAGGTCCACTCCTCGCTCACGAGCCATTCGTCGTACTTTACATAGTACGCATACGCCAGAAGCGGGTATAGCGACAGAAAAGGGACCGCGTAGAGGTGCCGCCACGCCGGTATCGTCGTATGCAGACTCGCTCCGGCAATCTCGAAAGAGTCCACCGCGACTGAGACCCTAAAAACACACACACATAAGCATTGAGCCCGCCTAGAGAGTATATACACCTCACATCGCGAATTTGCTGTGGTCGACAACGATAAATAACACCGCACGACTGGTGGATGCAACTCTGAAAGGTGACACGCCTCCATCCATGTCTTGGGGATCCGGCCCGGTCTTCTCGGTAACTGCCGGCGGACTTTGAACAGAGGTACCACCATCCCAAACTTTAATTCAGCCACCTTTTGTGCATCATCCACCAATCTCAAGACCATGGCGAGTCCGTCCCCTCTGCACCTCAACCCCCTACTGACACGCTGTATAACAGCCTAAACAAATCTCTGACATCAAGGAATTCATCAAAATCACCCAGCGGAAGGATGCCCTTCGTGCGTTTACCTGCTCTTTTCTTAGTCTAAGCTCATCCACGATCCCTCCCTCTCACAGAGGCGCGGATAAAAAAGACCGCCGCCAAAGGCGCTGGCGGAAAGACTCAGACAAAGTTCAAAGTCAGATGTTCACGGTATCTGTACACTCTGTCGATAGACGACCCAGAAAAGGCTGAAAAGCTCAAGCAGAGCTTACCTCCTGGTGCGTGTCTTTTCACATTTCTTTATTTTCATCGTCCTGATCCTGCATAGGTCTCGACGTCAAAGAGATCACCGCGACCCCGAAAAAGAAGTAAACCGTATCCATTCTTATTATTCGCGCATTCTCTACGAGTTGGTGGTGCCGTCGCCATTTTGCAGCAAGCGGCGTCTGGGGTGTCGTATACTGGAGATGGTTATATGCAGACGTACTATGCCGCGCTATGTTGTTTTCCTCGCATGCCTCAATCATGATTACACCCAAAAAACAAACAGTGTCCGCTACAAATGACCATGTCCAAAAACATCAAACTGCAGTTCCTATATTACTATACTGCGTGTCCGAATCCATCGGCACATGAGAAAACGCGTATCCATTGTTTATCCCAGGCGCTCCCACCGAGTTGTACATCATCAAAGGCTCCGGATTCCCAATCGGCAGCCCCATCACCTTCACATCTGGCACGACCTTGGTATTCGCCTCCGCCTTCTCCCGCAGCTGCCCCACATAGCTTGCGACTATGATACACGCATCTAAAAAACGAAACACGTCAACACAAACACCTCCAAAAAGATACGCCACATACAAGACAAATATAACCAAGTCACAATATAAATGCCGACCGCTGTGCCCTTGAAAACCGCGACACCATTCTGACAAACGTTGACAGTCAACGGATCAGTCGACCCATTCTCGCACTCCGAGATTTCTTTCCTATCTTTCGCGCGAAACAGCGAGAACAACGTGACGCATCCAGACGCTATACTGATTCCCAAAAGAGCCGCTAGCATGTATCCATACGCCTTTAGCAATGGCCTCCGCTTCGTTATGGCGCCTGCTAACCTATGACACACTAAGAACAATCCAATACACAGACAGAAGATCATACCCGAAGAGCGCCACAGCAATAATGATAGTGAAAACAATTGTATGAAAATACAACGCAGTAGTGTCAAACTTTGCAAGTGGATGAACGCCTACGTCAACCCGTCAGCTTTCTATCAAATATGCGCATAAAAGTAAAACATACTAAGCTGAGAAACCTGCAGCCACCCAGTCGCAGAAACAATAACCCCTCCAATCATCCCAAACATTGTCAAAACCTATCTCAGCACTCATAAATTATTAATGCACCACACAACGCTGTGGAACGACTCACAAACACCCCTAGTCTCACCGGGAGACAGAAGAAAAAGTTATGGGACCGTATACGCATATTAACCGACCAAAAACGCCAGGACGAAAACGAAGGAACAAACGGGCACAGCCCCATCTCCCGCACTCCACCTCGTCCATATATGATATACCTCCCCACGTATCCCAATCCCTCGGTAACAATGATGGCCACAACCGCGCTGATACAGACATGCGTGGCCATGGGAGGGTGCACCATTGATTGTTGATCAACACTCCTGATCTCCGAGCGAATAATGTGCGATGCCGAACACTCCCATCCATCCTGCACGCACCCAAGCAACGGACACTGACACTCCCCCACGCGTCCACGAATCAGACCGCATTCCACGCGCCCAATAGGACACACGCGGCAAACGCGGCTAGCGTTCCCCCACGCACAATTCGCCGCACTGCGTGCTTCCAACGCCAGTGCAGTGCCGCATCTCCCGCGTATCCCCCGTCGTTGCCCAGTTCGATATCATAATCATCCGGCTCATGCCCGATCATATCCAAGAGGGCGTCCAGGAACTGGCTTCCATCGAGATAAGGAAGCGGTAAGAGATTGAACAGGAACAGAGACAACATTGCCATCTTCAAGTATCTACAGTAAGAATATGATGAGAAGGTTGATTATAGTACAAGTGACCGCGACTCACCCTTCAAACACGAACAGAAGATTTGGGAGCCACAGGGGAAGTAGATTGATTCGTGGTCGTAGTGTCCCAATTTCGACTGACGAACAGATAAGTCTTTTTGCATCAAACGAAATGATCAGGAAGACCTTCTTGCCACACTTCCGCCCTAGGACCATGCCAAAGAATCACATTCTCTTCATCGTTCTCCTTCCAATCCGGGAAGCGTACCGTCAGTCTAAAAAGATGTGCCACCATGTCTGGTCGAACGCAAAGCGAATCGCCAGAACATTCAAAATCAGCCTGACATCGAATATTTTCTTTCGGTTTAGTCAACAACGGGACGGCGTCCACGCAACCCTGCTCATTTCCGTTCGTGAAACAGGACAGAAGAGAGACCGATACATCCTCAACGCAACATGTCTCCGGACTATCTGCAGGCAACAATTTCTGTCAAGACACTGAATTGAGAGGTACATCAAACACCCACCAAGGAAGGCCGGGCCTGGGACACACCAACCCATCATTTCCATAGGGTTTCGAGGCGTGGTCAAGTACGACGTCCACGACTCTTCATCTCCACCAAGTCGCAAATCATCTACCATCGTGATGATAGAACCACGAGGGAGGTAATCTCTCAACGTCGCACCCTGTCAGGAACAGTTCATTAGTTTAAACCCAAAGATGATCATGGCATATCACTAACATTTTGGACACTAACAACAACCCTCCCGATGTCTGAGATGTCTTTGTATCCAAGGAGCGTCATGAGGTGATAGCTCAGTTGCATCCAGCCAAGGGCGAGAAGAACGACCCAGCCGATTGCATTGTGCCATGGTCCAGCAGCGATAACGCGCGCCCTAGCGAGAGGTTTCAGAGCATCGATATAGCTTGCAGGGAAAGCGACGAATGCCGAAGGAATGATCAAGGTGAGTGCTGCGCCCGCAGATTGCATGGGTATCGCCTCTCTTCAAGACAAAGGCGCGTCAATGGCATTCAAAGTGGGAAGTAGGATACCCTTACAGTGCACCAGAAATAGCGTGGCCCAGCTCATGAATAATTTGGGAACAGAACAAGGCAGAGAGCATAGGGACGAGGTGACTAAAGGGAACTGTTATACCTGGGATCTTCAAAGGATGAGGAGAACACTATTATTGTAGGGGATAACCAAAACTCACAATAGCCTGTACAAGCGGCGGTGGCTTCACCGATCCAACTTGCTGCCCGCCCCCAAAGTCTCTCTTCGACAGACGCGGCTGCTCATGACGTCCTAAACCACCTACCATCGTCGCACACATCCACACCAGTATCCCCATCGCACAAATCATCCCCATGATCCCAAACACGACACCTACGTTGTAAAACAGCTTCAAGGCAACTTGATATCGTTTGCAGACGAGCTTCACAGTGAGCGCGTCATGATAATGGTTCCACGACGTAGTTTCGATTTTCAAGTGCACCCATTCTACGTGGACTTTTATTCTCTGTCGTCCACGAGTACGAGTACGAGTGTTGGTGGGGAGTATGGATCCATCACGGTGGGATAGACTAAGAGACCGAGCGAGAAAGTGAATAACGGCCCAGATTAGGCAGAGCGCGATGACGGCAGAAGCCAACATGCAAATCGCCGGCCCGTATTTTCCGGATTCCTTTCTTCTCGCCATTCATACGAGTAAATTCTTAATCTCCTTGCAACGAGATCGATAGTGAATGCCACAAGGTCCTTTGATACTGTACGTCGAGGAAAGGACCTCGGGGCCCTACACCCACGCCCACCACCAAATTCAGCTACGCCTGGGACTCCAACAGTTTAAACTGAGCTCGAGAACTCCACAATCGCGACTTCGGCAGCGAAAGCTTGTATACGTACTCTGATAGGCCCCTCTGGTAAGTTGAGGACACAACTGCAGATACACCTTATATTGGATGCATGAACAATCCGTCCCCTAAGACTCAGAGGCCTTGGACGCGACTCTACTACGGGCTCCTATTTGCTGCTCTTGACGTGGCGAATCTTCCTTCCTTCCTGCCTCTCTCTTCTTTGTCTTTCTCATTCAAGCACCTGCATCATTATCGCGCCACTTTGCGCCATAAGCACCGCCACCTACGGCCGTAACCGTATACGGTTGCGGTGCGGATCCTCCGGACGGGTTATCCGCGCTGGAGTCGGGGAATACTCAATCCGACCTCTCCCGTGCCCAGTCACTTAGGTGGCGCGGCGTCCGTTTCATGACTCCGGCTGAGGCGTGACTCGTTCAAGGGTATAAGCTAACCCGAAGGAAATGATATAAAACGACGTCGACTTGCACCGTTACAACTTACTCCAGCACCCCAACTGTCATCATTGACTACTTAGAATGTCATCTCCTACCTCAGAAAAGCCTACCCTGGGCAAGCGCTGGAAATCATGGGGCGTAAAATGGCGGTCTTCGTCCTGGTTTGTCACTTTCGTAGTGTGGTTGGGTTCGTACACCATCATTGTCGATTCCACGATATCAAGAACTAAAGCAAACCAGGTGTTCTTACGGATCTCGTCGTCTACTCCATCATCGTTCCAGTGATTCCCTTTGAACTGGAAAGCCTGGGCTACTCTAATGTTTCAACACTAACTGGATGGCTGCTCTTCGCTTATGTATGCTCACTCTTCATCGTACTGGGACAATTGCTAACCTCGTCCTGTGCAGTCTGCCGGCCTTGCACTATGTATGTGTGTTGTCGGCTTCCCGTGCACGCGACTAACCTTTCCCCAGCGACTGTCTTCGTCTCGATGTTCGCGGAGACATACCAATCTCGACAGCTTCCCCTCCTCGTAGGAAATACGATACTCATCGGATCCCAAATCATGTTCATGGAGGCGCCCGCTTACTGGGTGATGTGCTTGGCTCGCGCCCTACAGGGAATCGGATCGACTATGGTTTGGGTAGTTGGACTTGCGTTGATGTAAGTCGTCCTACTTACGATGATACGACCTTGCTAAGATTTGACTATGTAGTTGCGATGTAACGCCCCCGGCTTTGGTTGGACGTCAGTTTCTTAATCAAAGAGGCTACATAAGTCTGTTATACTGATTTGTCTATGTACAGGTCAACTCGGTTTGGCACTGTCTGGACTTACCGTCGGGTTTGTACTCTTTCTCATCATCACCGGCGACAAACCATTTAGAATATTCGTCATATAGCATGCTTATAGGTCCACCGCTTGGCGGTGCTCTGTATTCCCATCTGGGATTCCGAGCCCCTTTTGTCCTGGGCATCATCCTGGCTTTCGTTGACTTGGTCGGGCGTATCCTCATTGTGGAGAAACCGATTGACCCCGCCATAAACTCCCCGGACGAAGAAAAGGCCGACGCTCCTCCTACCGAAGGAAATGCGGTCGACGGGGCTCAGACGAGCGAAAGTGCTTCCGCCCGGAAACCTTCTGCTCACTTTGGCCGTGTGTTAATCACACTTTCCAAGTCTCCCAGAGCGCTTGTTGCCGGCTTCATTGGGATGGCGTATGGGTATGTCATACATATCAGCCGTTGGGTACGCCTTCTGACTACATTATACTTAGCTTGATGACGGGTCTACAAGACACGATTCTTTCTTTGCGTCTGAACGACGTGTGGAGTCTCGATTCCTCGAAGATTGGCCTCGTTATGCTTGCTGCTGTTGTCCCGACGATATTCGGCGAGTCTTTCCTTGTTCCCCTCTTGGAGCACTGATCCTACTCCATCCAAGCACCCCCAATCTTCGGCTGGCTCTCTGACCGCCGAGGAACCGCATTGATCATGCTAGTAGGTATCCTTATGGCCATTCCGTGGTCCGGCACAATGATCGTAGAAGGCCCTTTGGGTCTCTTCATCGCGGCGTACGCTCTTGAAAGTTCGTATGTGTCCCCTGATTCCCGCTGCTATGCTAAGGTTCTTCGTCGCAGGCTTCTTCATGTCTAGCGTTGTCTCTCCTCTGTGCGCCGAGCTGGCCGCTGTGGGTAGAAGTATAGAGGGCATCGGCTGTAAGCACTTTGACAGCCCGCTACTCATGGTTTAATGCGTT
The DNA here is from genome assembly GCA_003314085.1 of Hymenopellis raphanipes. Lineage (NCBI taxonomy): Eukaryota > Fungi > Basidiomycota > Agaricomycetes > Agaricales > Physalacriaceae > Hymenopellis > Hymenopellis raphanipes. Next base: position 28,995 of record QLPD01000610.1, read on the forward strand.
ACTAGACGCTCATGTACACGGTATTTTCAATTTTGCCTTCGGTGTCGGTTCTACTAGTATGTCGTTCTTCGTTCCTCGCTGCTCTTTCACTGACATGTAATACAGTGGGGCCCATTGTTGGCGGGCAATTCTATGATCACCTCGCTCGGGGATTCATGCTGTCCTATGTCTTCTTGATGGCTGTTCTCGGTTGTGGGGCTGTCTTGACATTTTTCTACTCCGGAGATGTCTCTATTGCCTTCAAGATCTCTCACCGAAACGCAATTAGATTACAGCAGCAAGGAAATGTGGCGTAACCGCGTCAACGTTTACATGGAATGTATAGAGTAAATTTACTTCCTCATCATCACAGAACCCTTCTCCCTCGTTCTGCTCTGGTCTAGAATATGCCGTCCTGGGTATAACTGAGATCTACAGAGTTGAGAACTAGTGCGCTTTCACATACTAGGATCATCTGTCGAAGAAAAGAAAATTCTCTCGATGACTTCGACGTCGTCACTGGTCGAGGGTGCATAAGCATCACTTGAATCGACTCTGAGTCTGAATGGTTCAGACTTTGTAGGTCCAATCCATCGCAGGGAAGACCCTTAGACTCTGAATCGATGGTGTCTCGCTAGTGTAGGTGCCTTCCACGAAGGCGTAAATGGATAGATTAAAGGGTATGGTATGAATGAATAAATGTTTCGTTCTCCAGTCCGCTCTCCTTGACTGCGACTTTCTTAAACAAACATACGAACAACTTTCGACCTGGCACGCTTCAACTTGGCAGCGAGTTTCTCGAAACTAGATAGCACTGGTTCTCGAGGCAAGATTATCAAGACTGGCGTTCGAATAATACAAAAAAGCTCACGTGTAAAATTCATTCCTCGAATCACGGTGCCTCTCTCAGCAGGAGGAAGCGATTCGGCGCGCCGACGAGCTTTGCACTCATCAACGATCCTGAGTGGAATTAGAGTGAAGTATAGGATATACACTGAACGTAGAACTCACTTTTTCAAAGCCGCATGCTCGTTCCAGAGTTCTGCGGGATCCGAAAGGACTTTGATAACTCCAAGGTCGGAATTAATCTTGATAGCTGGTGTGAAGATCTTGTTCCACATAGGAGCATCTGCCGAAGAGAAGAAAATATTCTCGACAGCATCGATATCGTCACTGAGCGAAGGTGCATAATCGCCGACACTCTGTATCGAATCTGAGTCTAAGTTGTTGTCGCTGTCGACCACCGCGCCCTGTACTTCGGGAGCACCGATAGAATAAGCCGCCTCCAGTGCATTTATGCGCTTAACATCCTCGCTGCCATAGCGTCCGATGGCCGAATCAGCGGCGCATGAAAAGTGTGGCGTATTCGAGTAGTCGTAATTTTGTGGCTCAACCAAAACATCGAAGTCGTCCAGGGTGGGCTGATAGCAGTTTGACCATGGTAAAGGCCGGGTTATGGGGAGAGGCTTGCGACCAAGA
>QLPD01000611.1:400-12274 GCA_003314085.1 Hymenopellis raphanipes
TAAGTCTGCGGATTGCGTGCTTGTTAAGATATTTGATATAACACCTTGTGCTTGTCTGACTCAACTGGTAGGATATTCCATATGGAAGTCCAGTTGTCCCGACTTGTCGCAGTATAAGTTCTGTTCTGAGTTCTAGTTGGATTGTCTTGTACCTGGCCTCTTGTGAAAGGTCTAAGTGATAGCTTGCGAATGATACCCCACTTTATATGGGTGGCATTCGAGGCTGTTCTGTTATAGTGACTTCTGTGATTCTGGTCTTGGGACAAGGGGCCATGAGGCTCACGTTCCTGATGGTTTCTGAGTCACAGGCCGGATACTGGTCATCCGGTTCCGAACCGTATCCGATGTGATAGCGGATGGCTTTCGGTGTAATGATGCGAGATGACGTGCTTTCGGATATGTGTCTGACTCGTGTCACAAAGTTGCGGGTCCTTGTAGATCAGGGTATACAACGATTTGTACGGGTTCATTATACGGATTCTGAATAGGCCTTGTAGTTTACAACTAGTACTGAACACTAGGTGAGTACTGGTCCTTTTGGACGTTCACTTGACTGAGTTCAAGTGTCTAACGGGTACTTTTGGGTAACCCGGAACGCATTGAGTATTTGATATTCAGGTACGCTTTAAGGTTTCTGTAGAACATTACGGGAGTTGCCGGTCCATCCGGAGCTAATCCCGTAGGCACGTATTTGCCACCTTGGAGTCTCTTCGCGTCCTAAGAGAGCCTCCTGGAAGTCTATAGCGTAGACTTCTAGTACTTAGTGTTTCGTGTACAGGTCTTTACTGAACAAAGGTCTTATGGAATTCGCAAAATGTAGCCTTTCTGTGGCCAAATTGTACTGTGCATATCATCTCCCCTTAACTTAGATGATATCGTCCGCGATATCCGTATGGATCTTCCAGGGTCATTTCTTTGCTTTAGGACTGGGTGTGCTGTATAAAAGGGCCAGGATAATCACCCGCTTTCCTTTTATCACTTTCCTTTACTATGTCCAAGCCTCCCAAGCCTATCAACCTGCTTGCTATCTTCCCCAACGCCGCCTCGCAGCCAATACTGTTACGGATGCGCTGCGCAAGCACATCGTAGAGTCCGGTCAGGCTCTGGCTCGGGCTTGCAACAAGGTCGCCGATCTTCCCGACTCGGTTACCGACGAGCTTGCTGTCTTTACAAGCTCTGTTCTTCCAAGGGCCCAGACGCTTATGGCCACTTTCAAGGACGACAATACTCCCTTGACTTCTCGCTGCCTCAAGCTTGAGGCTACCATTAACAAGATTATTGTGCGTACTCTGTTTTTCTTTGTCGGGTATTTTTCTAATTACCCGTTTGTCTTCTTTCTAGAATCGCAACCCTACCTTGAGCAACCTCAAGAAGGTCGACGTGGTTTCGGGTATGTTGGACTTCGGTCTGGCGCTGCGGAGCTTTCTAGCTTGTGTCGCCGCTACCTTGGGAATCAACCCTCAGGATAGTCGGATGCATATTGCTAATCTCTGTCAACCGTATATCAAGTCAGTCAACCGGACGCTCAACAACCATCTGCCTGGCTTCGCCACAGATCATCCTTTGTATCGGGCTCCTCCTAAGGAAAGCAAGGCGAAGGTATGTCCCTAGTGCTTGCTCTCGGGTGTTTTACTTGATCTGATTACTCTTTGTGCAAGGTCACCAAGAAAGCTCCCAAGACGCCAGAGTTCATTATTGAGACTTCGGATGAAGAGAGTGAGCTCCCGGATGAAGACACCCGTAGGCTCATTGTCCCTCTTTCTTCGTTCAAGTGGGCTGACGACGTCGAAGCCATGGAAGATGGTGAGCCTGCCAAGTCTTCCGGTGCCAATGTAAGCTCACGGTTCTGTTAGCGTTAGTGGCTAGGCTGATCACGGAGCTATCTCAACTACAGGTCGACGACATGGAACGCGTTATCTCGGGTGGCCGTGCTGCCAATCCGGATAAGCGTAACGACAAGGTGATGTTTTTAGCTTGTCATTTTGTACTTGCGCTGATGTTTCTTGCAGAGTGTTCAAGCATCCGGTACCCGGTACCAGCCACTCGCTGAAGTCGAAGGTATGGACGTCAATTCTCGTCTATACCAGAAGGCGTTGAAAACCATTGGCATTTCTCAAGGTTCTGAGCTTCCGCCGCTCAAGCATCGGTCCGCTCATCAGGACGAATCTAAAGGTGCCAAGGCGGCTAAACCTGACTCGATTTCTATCGATGCCACGTCGTTGGGTTACTTTACCAACGGTGAGTCTTGTTCTGTTTCCGAATGTTTTTCCGATGCTAACTTAGTCTCTAGCTGCTCCTGCCATTGAAGGATACCGTAACCAAGTTAATCGCTTGGGTCGTATTTTTGACCACTTGTCGAAGGATACTACTCAAGTATCCGACGTTTCACCCGGTACTCTTAAGGCGGAAGCTCAGTACCGTTTGGAATTGACTATCTCGTTGAACCGTATTTATGGAGAGTTGCAGGGCTTCCATCGTACTGCTTCCTTGTATGTAGCTCTTACTCAAGGCATGGGTATCGCTCTGTAGAGTAGTCGCTCGGGTGTTTACCAAGTTTCCGAAGAATTTTCCGCTTGACTTTTGTTACTTTTGTCTTCTGGTAGTCTTAGCGATGTCTTGTTTTATTTCTTATAGCTTGTAGGACCAGCACTCTTTTGATAGATCCTATACAATGCTACGTGTTTTTGTTGACTTTTCTTAACGTGTGAAGCCTAAGGATAAGTCTGTGTCAAAGCCTTCAATCCTGGGGGTATTTTCTGCGGTTTCTTATCCGTAGAATAGGGGCTTTATCGGATAACGGGTCTTTACAATTCTGCCATATTTGCTTCCGTTCAAGTATAAAAGGAGGGCTCTGCAAGTCCATATGCCCATCACAAACATGGAATCCGTTCCCGAGTTCTGTAACCTCAAGCTACCCATGCTTCCCGAGTTTGTCAATGCTGAGGTTTCTTCTCCGCGTCGTCGTGCTGCTACGATGATGCTCGACATGCAGGTTGCATTGCAACTGTACCGTGAGCTGAAAGGCTTTATGATCGTGCTTGTCGTGCCGGGTGGTTTTTGATACCAAGACTATACCCTTCAATTGCACGACGGGGATCGTATTGGCGTTGGTCATGCTCATGACTCGCCTGTCCTTCGCTTTGCGCTTCGTTCTTTGGTATGTATGTTTCTCGGATAACGTTTTTCTACCCGATTGGCTGATAATGCCTTACAGTTGGCCGCTGTTACCATTTGGGAGGCCAACTCAGGCTTTGGCTTGACTGAGGCTGAATGCCTCTGGGCGCGCACATTCTTCGTGGCTCTTGATACGTTGGTCAAACGTTTCTTAACCAAGCATCGTATCCTGGTCAACGGCGTTCATGTTAATGACTACCTGCCGTTGCCCTACTTGGATCTTGCTCGCTCGCACCCGGATAGCTTTACTGAGGCTATGGCCAACCTGTCGGTAAGTCGGGTAATCCCTTGCTATCCTAGTCTCACCCGATCCTTAGCTTTATACGATGGGTATCACCAATTTCAGCCTTTTCTGGATGTACAGGCTCTTGGTCCCCAACTTGGCTTCTTGCGATAACCTGTTGATTGACGCTGATTCGTTGAACTTTCCGGATCGGCAGTTGGTTGAATGGTGGGAGAATTACCAGAGTCGTCGTTTTGTAGCCAACCAGTTCATCCGGCGTCACTTGGCGTTTCCCGAGGATGCTCCCGTTTCGTTGCGTTCGTTTACCTTTTCTGACGATCGCGGTCTTACTTTTTCTTAGCTCTCGCTAGTCTTTTCAGACCTTGTTAGTCTCCCCTTAACTTAGATAGTATTTCTATAATCTTCTTAGTTCTTAGTTTACAGAAATGTTATCAAAGTCTTGCGGGTTTGTCTTGCGGGTTTTTCATAATACTAACAAAACGCAAGTGCCAATTCAACTGAGGATTTTGTTATACTAATATTCTGAAACTTTATGTACATTTGACGTCGGGTGATAATACAAATCTTTCGGAGGGAATTACACGTCCTCGTACTCGATATCATCGGTCTGACTAGCTTCTTCGTCTACTGTGTCTGAACTACGCGTAGAATTAGTACTAGTATCTTTATCCGAGTCCTCGTCGTAAAGATCTTCCTCACCGGATGTCATTGGTTCTCCCGCTTCTGCTTCATCTTCGGGTACTATCCCACTACCCGATGCTTCACCCGACGGTGACATTTCTGGCCAATCTTCACGCCATTCGCTGCCATAGACTTTTCCAACCAAGTTCTCAACCGTGTCCATATGGTGATAGAATTCCCGGTTGCCCATGTCGACCATTTCTTCACCAGTACCTTTGAACCGTTCCAGGATGGCGTGCAAGTCTATGTCTTGGACATGTCTCCATTCCTGGAACTCGTTGTCCTTTTTCCTTGAAGCCATCCGGGCTTCGTAAACAATATCCCGGTACTCGTTGCGAAATTTACCAAGTCCCTCCCAGTGTCTTTTTAGATGAGGGATTAACTCGGCAATTAAAGCCATCTGCTCTCGGTGGGCATTGTTTTCCCGGGTGAGGCGGGCGTTTTCGCTGGTGAGACGGGCGTTTTCGCTGGTGAGGTCTTCGTTCGCCGTGCGAAGGTCCTTGTTGATGCTAAGCAACACCTTGTTGGCCTCACGAAAGTTGTTACAATCGCGACTAGCTTGACCAAGTTCTCGTTCCAGCTCCTCCATCCTATCCTCAGGTACTTGTGAGCCTTCCGAGATGGAGACTCTGGGACTCAGGCTGATCATCTCATTTGACTCGAAGGTCCTGAACGACGATGAAGCTCCGGGTGCACCTGCAGGTGGAATGGGATTCTGCGGGGACGGGACTTGAACAAGTGTGAACCCTGCTTGAGAGAGTTGGGGCGGTGTGGAGGGCACGGGTGTTTTCTGACTTTCCGGTTCATCCGGTGCAGCCATTTCTACGTCTTGTGCTGGTTCTTCACCCTTCACGTTTTGTTAGTCTAGGTCGGGTGCTCACAAAAGTACCCGACCTTACCTTTATTAGTTCTGGGTGGGTGATTACTATGGCTTCAGCCAAGTAGTGATCCAACCAGTGCCAAGCAGAAGGAAAGTCCTCTACTGGTCTGGCTTCCTTCGCAATGGCTAAGGAGGACGCCCTTGCTAAGGTCTGGTTACACTTGTCGGCAGCATCGTGTGTCAACAGCTTAGCTGGACTCTTGGCGATGTCGTTGGCCTCTCTAAGGGCGAAGTCAAAGGAACAACAGGATTTCTGGAAGTCTAATTGGCCGAAATATCGATAGCCGGGTGTAACTTCTTCATCCATTCCTAGACCCGGATCGCCTAAATTTTCCTTCCTGCAAATTACCCGGTACGCCTCCGTCATAACCCAGTCTAGCCAGTGACGCGCATCTGGAAATTGCTTCTTGTAGGGGTTGTAGTAGGCGACGGATCGACTAGCGATTTCCCGGATGAGGACACATTGTTCTTCGCTAGCAGACCATTCCAAGATAGTGTGAGGTTTGCCATGCGCAAGTCTTGCTTGATCTAATGTGAACTCGTAGTAATCCGCGCCACTGATGCGATCTCTGTGACCCAAGTACGTGTAGGCCCTAGTTGTTTTAACGGGTGTAGCGGGTACCTTTGAAGTCTTCCGAGACGGCGTGGATATGTTGGACATCGTGGGGTATCTGTCTTACTGAGCCAACTCGGTCTGGTCCTTAATGTATTCACAGACGTCATCACGTGACCCTATTATCACATGTCGTACTAGACGTTTCTGTTTGCTGATCAGGGGGATCTGCATTGTTTATTTTTAGCTACTGATTTGGGGTGGTCCTCAGTCGAAGTCTTTCACAGATCGGGTAATCACTGGTTACCCGATACTAGCGTTTGAAAGTCAGGTTAGGTTAGGTCTTTGGACCTTACCTACCCTAACCGTTGACTGCGCCCCGCAGGGGAAAAATTTTTTGGCCTAACCGTTGACCGTAACCGCTGCATGACCATAACCGGTCATAACCGCAGTCTTTCGACCGGTTAGTGACCGGTCTGACTGGTGCATGGTTAGACCGGTTAGTGACCGGGTTAACCGCTCATGACCAGTCCTCAACTGCAATACCGGTACTCACAAGATCACTGAATGGTATACTCACATTGTTGAGTATACCATTCTACAAAACCACATTTAATTTCTTGGTACTCTACAATAAGCAATAGAACGGTCTCTACTACTAGGGTGCCACAGATATTTTGAGCCGGCACGGGATGCACAATGGTGCTACCCGTATACCGGCCACAAAAAATTAGCGGGTGAGGGTAGGAGGTAAGAGGATAGAAATGCATGCTGCCCACGTTGGTGGGGCTTACGCGACAGAGAGGTGACGTGGCCGAAGGAGACGAACGAGCGCGAACGCAATAGAAGCCTGCAAGGCATGTTTCAAAAAAATAAAATGGAAAGTACGAAGAAATACGCACCGTTCTGGGCTGGACGCATCCGCGACGCCATCCAACCCGACTTCCGACCTGTTGCCTCTATTCCCGGAGGCTTACACAACGACGTCGCTTGGCGGGGTTGTCCTCACAGCGCAAGAAAGCCATTCTCAGCAGTTGGGGAGGCCGTCGTTGCCGTCCTTAGTCGTCTACTGCCCTTGCGAGGGGCTTACGCGTTCATGTTGGCCCGTTGCTAGGGCCACGACGCCCTAGCAACGGCCTTCGAGTCGTCCTAGCATGGTATGCAACGCCTGCAGCACCTTTAGCAGGTGCCAAAATTGAACTATGCACCTTTGTGACGCCGCCTGTCAGCAGACAGCGCGGCGTCAGAATCCTCTTCCCCGGCGGGGGTCTTCATCATCGTCTTAAAAAATCTGCGGCCTCGTTGGAGGGCTTACGCGTCCTGCGGGGCCGCTGGGGCTCTTCAAGCCCGCAAAAGAGTCAAACTACAGGGAGACGACGTAAAGTCGGTCTCCGTGACGATGCACGACGATTCAGAGTCGGTCGCGAGAGAGGTGATGGTGGTGAGAAGGGAAGAGAACAACGCCGAACAGTGTTCGATCACTGTCCGGGTTGTTCGGATCGGACATCCGATCTCGAACGGAATGAGCTCGTCGACGCTCGGGACAGCGACGACGAGCTCGGAGTGGTGATGTGAGCATCGGGATCTCATGCAGTATAGTTATTTAGTATATCACAATAAAATTTTTAGTGATACTACGACGTGTAGACATAGAAATGACCTTACGTAGATAGTATACCATTCAATAACACAAAATGGCGCGCTCCAGGATGCTACACCACCCCGGAGACCCAGATTTTTGATTGTGCGGGTGCTCTATAGTATATTACACTAATGCTAACTATACTCAAGGGTGTCAACTGTAACAAAACATCGTCGTTGTTCAAACGATACATTGTACATTGCACTAGTAGGCACATTCTAGTCAACAGTGCCAAAACAGTGCTAAAAATTGAACCAAAAAATAAATTACTCTAATCAATCATGTGAACACATCCGTCAATATGGGAAGCGTCAAATCGCATCCGTTCTCGCGCTGGAGCTCGAGCAAGTCGTCAAACAGCACCCGGTCCGATCATCCGAGTGGTGATCGAGACGCTTTTTGTACTCAATCTTAGCATCTTACCACCACCACCTCACGACGCCTGGACGCCGACGACTCAACCAGGGGACGCGGGTCGTCCAGGCGTCCTTCCCGTTCAATCTGACTCTTTTTTGTGCTTCTTTTCGTGCATACGCGGGCTTGAAGAGCCCCGGCGGCCCCGCAGGACGCGTAAGCCCTCCAACGAGGCCGCAAAAATTCCAAGACGATTGTGAGGAATCCCCAGGGAGTAGAGGACTCGGGAGACCGACTGTGGGACTCGACGCCGCCTGTCTGCAGACAGGCGGCGTCACAAAGGTGCGTATTTTTCTCTCTACTCGTGCCAGTACCTGAGTCATTCACGGCTGCAGTACCACTACGATGACGACGAATTCCCCACGACCACAGCGTTAACAACAACTACGACGATGGCGGCATTACGACAGCGACGGCGACGACAGCGCGGCCCTACCACGACCCCCTACTGCGACCACCACACGCTCACCCACCTACGGTCACAACATCACCACCTTTCCGAATCTTCAAGATGACGATGATGACTGTGTCGACCTCTGGATCGCCTCCTAGTGCCGCACAACGCCCCACAATAGGGCTGAATAACGTGCGAGGACCGTTGCTAGGGCCATGACGCCCTAGCAACGGACGCGTAAACAGTCAACGATGACCTGTGGAGGTGGTGGTTGGCGTGTTGCGTCTGCGGACGACGGCGCATTCGGGAATATGGGCGCGCGGCGCGTCTGCTGATGACGTCGCGCAATAGGTATGTCCATATCACTACTATTCCTCCTCCACCACTAGCACCTTCACCTTCCCACCACCTACCACCCTACCCTCAGTCTGGCATCATGCACGGCTGAGTGTCCCCATGCCATTGCCCGGGGATACTCGTCGGGCATGAATGGATTTGTGGGGGGTGTTATTTGTGAGTTTCAAGTGCATTCACTCACTTCGTTAATCGGAGTGAGTATACCATCTTTTTTTTTTGCATTATTATTTGCTTGAGAGAGCTGTAGTGTAGTTAAAAAATTATAAATGCATATGACCTCTTGGCACAATGGTTAAATTGGCTGACATACTTGTATGACTTGGTTGGGCTCCATGAGTTCAATTCCTGTGGGGTCCATTTTACCCGAACAACCGGTTATGGCGGTCAGACTGGCGATTAACCAGTCTGACTGTGACCCGGTCTAACCGGTTAGACCTCAGTTATTGACGGTTACTCATATTTAGCTTTTTGAGAGACCGTTGACCGTAACCGGTTAGTAACCGTGACCATGGTCATGCTAATAGCGGTTATGTGGTGGTTAGGTTAGGTCCAGTTAACGGTCTTTAAGCGGTTACATGACCTGACTTTCAAACGCTAGTGGCGAAGTAAACCCTAGATTTTGATACCGGTAGGGTTTACGGCAGTAAGTTATCGGTATCGATATCGGTAACTTACCTGAAGGTTGGGGAGGGAGGTAACTTACCAAACACGTGACCTGTCATGTGATTGGGGCAGGCCGGGAGAAGGTTGTAGGTGGGAATGAAAGGGTCCTGTAGGTCACAGATAGTGTAAAAGGCACTACAGGGTAGATACAATTGAACTATGTACAGTTTGAAGCCAAACTTCGCACTGAATAGCGAAAAATCAAGGCCCAGAAGCCCCTGCAGGAAATTGCACCACGCTTGTCATGTGAAAAGTCACATACCGGTAAGTAACGGTAACTTACCGTATTAATACCTAGGCCTCCGGAACCCCCTTAGTAACTTACTAGTAAGTTACCTCCTGGGGGGTTTACTTCACCACCCTACAGACCAGTCCGAGACCAATCCGAACCAGGCAGCATTACTTAAAATAGTACAGTAAGCTAAACATCTGCATCCCAAGGTCGAGTCGACAGTGTGTAGCCCAGTTGTACAGTAATTAATTTTGTTAGGAACTGCTCAGAGTCATTCTGGGCAGTTCTGCATTCTGTTCAGTCTGCAGAGTTGGCTCTGTAAGCAGCCTAATTAAGCAAGTGAAGTAGACGTCTCTGCATGCAACACTCAATAGTGAGTGAAATGTTATACTTCCAGAGAGTGAAATGTTCGTTTTGAGAGCCGGATTTAATGGAATTTAAATTGGGTAGCAGTTTACTATGAAATTAGGCCATAGAACACGATTTAGCCTGATTTCACCTGTATTTTATTGATTACTCATGCAATATGACCTCTACAAATATCGACCCAGATACTATCTGGTGCAGAATTCATCGCACTACATTTCGTACACTCATATCTAAGTCCGAAAACCACTGCGGAGCTCATAATTTAACAGATACACCTGTTTTAAGCGAAAAACCGGTTGCAACCGGTCCCAACCGGTCCAGCCCGGTTGCGGATCATCCCACGATGGCTCAGGACCGGCAACCGCAACTGGTTGCAACCACGGACCGGTCTTAGTCAAAACCGGTCCTAAATGGTTGCGGTCTGATCCGGTCCCCGGTCTTTTGCGGTCCTAGCAACTGAACTTTTAAACTCTAATTACATTGTGCTCTCTCTCGGAGCAACGCTGTTGCATAAGCCTCCAGCACCCTATGCAGTAAGGATAACATGTTATCCTACTGTAATTACAGGGCATAACAACACGTTGTTTCCTGTATGTTAAATGTGTGACCTCAGCTAGTACTGGGGGCAGCTGGATTGCGCTTTTGCTTCCCAAATGGGATGGGGAGGGATATCCATAATGGGTAGGGGAGGGATAGGCCTATTTGGGATGGGAAGGGTGGGTTCTAATTGGGATGGGGTGGAATGGGGTGGGGTGACATGATGGCAAATCAGGGCTAAATCAGATATTGATGGGAGGTGATCAGGGGACCCTAGGATGGGTGGGGAATGCCCTAGGCTACACATTTGTGGCGCATTTTTGATCAGGTGATCAATGGGCAGGATGGGGTGGGCAATAATGAATGCTGCTGTAGGGGATGATATTGAGGGGGGTGAAAACTTGTTTTATGTTTTTTGGGCTGGGAATTCAGTGGTGTAAACGGTTTTTCAATAGCTTCAATAGTTAAGGAGATATTAAGGGATCTAGATGTATTAGAAACGTGGCGCAAAAATGGCAGATTTTGTACTCATGCCTATGGCCTGTGGCTTGGGGATCCTTTAGATATACTATAGATCGATGTCTGATATCATTCCTAGGTCATTCCATTAAGGGGTTCAAGAGATATGCCAGAACGAGTAAATTAGGCTTCTTGAGGGTATAGCATGGGAACCTATAAGCCTGGGGACCTAAGACTTTGATACTTCGTTTATACTAGTAGTAGACCTCTATTGGAGGTGTGGACAGGTCACCCAACTCAGTAGCCCATCTATAGATAGGTCCCCAATCCTGTATTAGCCATTTTCGCATTTTTGGTTATTTAATATATAGCAGGTGGTCTAAATTGGGGCCAGCCACCTTCAGACACTCATTTATGACTATTCTACAAAAGGAACCATGTCATTTGGGTGAGAGGCCAGTGATTTAGCCCTCAGTCTTCCTCCTCACCGGAGTTTTGATCAAAATTCCCATGCTCTAGGCAGAGGATCGTCCACTCAATTCTTCGTGTCCCACACATGCTACTGACTTCATTTCTTCTGTAGGACGTGTATATATGTTATATACATCATATTCAGGTGTCAGATCAATAATTTAATGAGGTCATCAGGTCAGGAAGTCGTCCACAGCTGCTAGAACAGCCCATACCCCCTTCAGACAGAGATAGCTCATGTTCTACTACAAAGAGAGGTCTCAAAACTGTTCAGTCATCCATTTATATCATATTGGATGAACTTATGGGTATCCTTCATATGTTGTAGGTGAAAGGTAAGAAAGTGAAAAGGCGCAGTAGCTTAACTCTTGTATAACTGCTTCCAATGGCTGAACAGGTCATAGCACATAAGTACTACCTGGATGACTGATGAGATACCTTCTATATCACTTCAATAAGAACATCCAACTCGCATTTCATGGCTCTTATGAGTAGTTGGAGAGTATTCTTCATTTTCATAGTGATAAACTAGCAGTATAGATCTATGGACGACTTCCTGACCTAATCACCTCATCAAATTACTAGTGTGATACCTGGATATGATGTATATAACATATATACACGTCCTACAGAAGAAATGAAGTCAGTAGCATGTGTGAGACACGAAGAATTGAGTGGACGATCCTCTGCCTAGAGCGTGGGAATTTTGATCAAAACTCTGGTGAGGAGGAAGACTGAGGGCTAAACCACTGGCCTCTCACCCAAATGACATGGTTCCTTTTGTAGAATAGTCATAAATGAGTG
>QLPD01000614.1:0-26469 GCA_003314085.1 Hymenopellis raphanipes
GTTCTCAGTCATCTTCTGAACATATCACGCAAGTTTCTTGAACTTCCTAGGTGTACTAAGTCCTTTCAGCATGGCTCCCATTTATCTCTGATCAGAACATCATCATTCGGCATGTGCCTACCAACCACCTCGAATGTCAAACGCGTGCGTTGCCTCTTATCTAGTACTCATCTTCGTTTATCAGAATCTTCGACGTTGATTGTGGATATCCGAAGTTCGTCAGTTGCCTGAACTTATAATGGGCGTGCTACGAGACCACGAATGAAGAACACAGACACACCATGGGTGGCTTCAAGTTCGTCTCTTTCGCGATAACTTTCGTGCTAGCTTCGTCTGCCGCTTGGGCGCGTCCTATGCGCCGCGCCATGGCCGTACATGAACAGATCTCTGCTGTCCCCGCCGGGTTTGCGAGCGCCAAGTCCAGCGCCGACTTTTCCCAGGAGACGATCACTCTTCGCATAGCCCTCGCGCAGAAGGACATGAGTGGGCTCGAGGAGGCGCTATACAGTGTCAGCACGCCCGGTAGTGCCGCTTACGGCCAGTACCTCTCCAAGGCGGAGGTAAGGCTGGTACACTCATGATGCGATCAACGCGTACTAACCACCAATCATAGGTCAAAGCATTCGCCGAGCCTAAAGAGGGAGCACTGGAAGCCGTCTCGGCGTGGCTTGCAGAGAACGACGTCCCCGAGTCCGCATACAAGACCACAGGCGCATTCGACGACTGGGTGAGCGTAACGCTCCCCGTCTCCCAGGCCAACACGCTCTTCGACACCGCTTTCGCGCAGTATGTCCACACCGAGAGTGGGGAGCGTGTGATACGCACGCTGGAGTACTCTCTGCCTGAGGACCTGTTCGAGTTTGTGGAGCTGGTGCACCCGACTACCTCGTTTGCGCGCATCTCTGGTGAGCCGGTCGTCGAGATTCCCGTGCCTGTCGCGAATAGGGAGCTTCAGTTGGATGAAAGAGCGAACCCTGCTCCGAGCTCGTGCTCCTCGACTGTTACTCCAGCGTGTTTACAGGCTCTGTATGCGATCCCCGCCACCCCAGCGACAACAGACACGGAGCTTGGTGTTTTGGGATTTATTGATGAATGGGCAAATGTACGGGTTTATTCTGACTGCGTATAAACACTTTTCTGATTCTCTGGGATAGCAAGCGGATTTGAGAAGCTTTTTGACGGCGCTGAGGACTGATATGAATTCGTCCACGACGTTTACGCTTGAGACGCTCGATGGAGGACAGAATCCGCAGGGGACAAACCAGGCTGGTGTCGAGGCGGTATGTTGAACGAGTTTTGCCTATGTCATTTGTTCTAATTGTGTTGCAGAACTTGGACATCCAATACACTGTCGGTGTTGCTACAGGGGTACCGGTTGTCTTTATCTCTGTTGGCGACAACAATTCGGACGGCGTCAGCGGATTCATCGATGTGTTTGATTACTTGACCGCAGAAGACGAGCCTCCAGCGGTATGTAAAGCAGCGCTCATTGAAGATCGTGTTCTCACATCGCTCTCAGGTCATCTCAACGAGTTACGGTTTCAATGAGCCCGAGCTCTCCTCATCTCTGTTGACGTATGAACCGTCCTCAGCTTTATGATACATCTCAAACTAACGATGAACAGACGGATGTGTAACGGCTACATGGCCCTCGGCGCTCGGGGTGTATCGATCCTCTTTGCCTCCGGTATGTATTCTGTGAAACTCAAGGCTTTAGCCTCACAGTCCTCAAGGCGACGGCGGAGTTTCCGGCGTGCAGAGTCAATCCTGCACGACATTCGTCGCCGAATTCCCCTCCGGATGCCCGTACCAAACCTCCGTAGGCGCCACCACCGGCGTAACCGAAGTCGTTGCTACCTTCACGGGTGGCGGCTTCTCAAACTTCTTCGCTCGTCCGTCATACCAGGACGCAGACGTGTCTGCCTACCTCGCCACGCTCGGATCGACGTATAGCGGCAGATATAATGCCAGCGGACGAGGATTCCCGGATATAGCTGCCCAAGGACAAAGGGTGGAGATTTTCTACCGAGGCTCGGCAGGGCTTGTTAGTGGGACGAGCGCGAGCACGCCGATCTTTGCGAGCATCATTAGTTTGATTAATGATCAACTGGTGGCGGCGGGGAAGCCGGTGCTTGGATTTTTGAATCCTTTGTAGGTGTTCTTGGGTGATTGAAAGTGGAAGAGGTGCTGATGGGCTTTGTTAGCATCTACGCTAACCCGCAAGCGTTCTTTGATATCACGAGTGGCTCAAATCCTGGGTGTATGTCTCTGTACTTCGATTGAGCAGTGTGTTGTGGGACTGACCAGCGATGTAGGCAATACGAATGGATTTTCAGCGGGAACTGGATGGGATCCTGTATGTCGAATCCGTCTTTGCCTTGCGTCTGCTCGAGTATCACTAACACACAATTAGACGACCGGTCTTGGAACGCCCAACTTTGACGCGTTGTTGACTGCTGCTGGTTTGTAACTATGGGAAAGAGAACGAATATTTATTGTGTGTATGCTAAACGTTTCGAATGTATCAGAGGTTTTCCTTTCATTGGCTGCTTGCCGAGCAGACCGAGCACGAACATGAAGAGAAATCGTAAGGCTGACGTCCCGACATCTTCCTTATCTCTGACGCTCACTTCTGCGTATTGTTAATGACGGCGTTCAGGTCTCGTTATGAAGGTCAGACGTCTATCAAGGAGGTACATAAATACAATCGGAAGTACTGCTTTAAATCGGATGATCAGGGGAGGCATAACCGAAGGTACCCAGGTTGTGTGCAAGGGTATTCATATTGCGCGCCCATCCACAACACTCATATGCGTGCTGAAAAGTGATTAGCCACCGACAACGAGTTACGACAACTTTGAATGTTAACATACACGCAATCGCCCTTGAATGAATGCCTTTCTTTCCTCGGCAAATACCTCATACTCCTTCATCGCAGAAGGAGAGGCAGTACCCGCACAGCCCAAGAACACCTCGGGGTGGTCTGTGCTTACGGTTCTAAGCATGGACGTGATATCGGGTATCCAGTAATACTTTCGGGTGGCTTCGATGATGTTGTAATCGAATGTCCCGTCCAAGCGACAAGCCGCACAAAGAAGATGCCCTCCGGATTTGTCTTTATCTGTACCCCCCACGTTCGTGTGTGAAGCAAAGTCGGGGGACGGAGAGACGTACCAGATGGAACGAGTAGCGGTAACAATGCCGCTGACGCAAACGGGACCTTATTGGCCAGTGCGGTTTTGGAGGCGCCACAGTAGATCAGGCTGATAACCATAGGTAAGTAAAATTCAATACTAGAAGACTGGAATTATCAACAGACTTTTCGGATAGACACTTGACACAGACGCGTTTCCGTAAGGAAAACAAGATGACGAGTTTCTTGCTCGCACCGCCGGGACCGCAGATCTACATCGCGGTGAGCCTGAAAGTACTGAGGTCTACCAGGAATAACAGTAAACCCACCTCGCAGTGATTGGTCCACAAGAAACTCGCCCATTGGAGTTCCGTAAGATCAGGGGGTGGCGCTGGAATAGGAACGCGCTCGTTCCACCTTGCCGCTTTCCATAAGTTTGACGGGGAGCGTCTGGATTCTTTATGCAGAACGTCGTAGAATCTTCGACATACGGACATCATAGGGAGTAGACTCTTAGGCGCCAGGTACGACAGGATCTGTTATATTGAACATCAGTAGTGAACGACGGCCAGTGGCAGAAAGGAAGAAGTACCATCAGAATAAGCTCCGTGGGCAGTTTATCAAAGGCGCTCACTGTACGAGATTTCTGCATTGTCGGGCGATGTTTGGTTTTCACGCGCTTCCGGCTCCGTCGAGGAGATTTATTGTCGTTGTTCGTGATGGAAGGAGGGCGTTCGGAGGCTGTGGACATGGTGGTGATGGTGCAAGTGAAGCTATTGTTCGAGCGCGTTTTCTAGGCTGTCCAACCTCCTTGTCGACACCATTGCGATTGTTTGAAGATGATCATACGGAGACAAAGGCTCTCTGAGCTTGAAGCCGCCAGATGGTTTCACGCGACAAACACGCCTTTGTTCCTTTCATGCTACGACGAGTCGACTTCTTGGACTTCCGTTTCTTGAGAGTAATAATGATGACCGCAGACCATGGATCCTCGTATCTTGTTTTGTCGAGTGCCATATGTCTTCACGACGCGGGGCTTTCCCGGAAAGAGTCCTTTGCCGCTCGTGGCAAGACTTCTTCGCGTTGATGAGCAGTTTTCATCTCCGGTGGGCTTAGAGCAGTGTTGAACGTCAACCTGAGCGTCTGGTTTTATGAATGATGATCTGAAGGACTGCATCGATCTCAACTCGCTTTCGTGGTATCTGAGGGGGTCTCGGTCTGGAAAGGCGCATTCCCGAAGTATTCCTAAGTATAGTTCAGCGCAGGATGTCGACGTAGAATGGAGAGACCAGGACGGAGACATTCGCCTTAGCGACAGAGAAAACGCATTCGGCAAAGATGAGAAGTTGCAACATGTTCGAAAGAAGAGGACATGGAATTCAAGGTGTTATAGAAACGACCTTCGTAGCTACTGGCTCAAGTAGCGTACATGTGTTTGATGCGAGTCCCAGAGTGTCCTTTCAGATGAGCGCAAAAGACAAGTTGTTCGGTAACGTGACTCATCCAAGTTTGCCCCTTACTTGACGACTGCCTTAAACGATCACCACGTTTTATCATCTTGGAGCTGGCCTACAGCGAGCTTCACTTGCACCCTCACCACTATGTCCACAGCCTCCAAACGCCCTCTTTCCATCAGTAACAGCCTTGAATTCAGCTCTTCTCCTCTAACGCATGTCTAATCCAAAGACGACGAATGAATCTCGTACAGTGAACGCCTTTGGTAAACTTCCCATGGAGCTTATTCTGATGACACGTCTGTGACGGTAGAAACAGATTGGAGGTGGAGGCGGGTTTGATACGTGGGGCAGAAATGTTCGGAAAAAAATACCCGCAGACTTAGGCTCTTTTTCAACGTCGGCCATGAACCACTCATGCCGATGTAGCTTAATGGTTGCGTCTGCTGATACGACTCCAGTCTTGGATGTTTGTCTTTTTTGGTGACTTGACGCGCACTGTGCTGCGTTTGGTGGCAAAACCTTTTCTCATACGGATTGACAAGCAGTTGGGAAATACCCGATGACTGTTTTCTCACCACAGTCATGAATTCGAAACAACTCTGGACTGCGGACTCCAGCGCCAATGTCGCTTAGTCGTCGCATGGGCGTATCAGTGAACTTCTGGTTTCATTTTTTTTTGTGACTTGACACGACTTTCTCTCCCTGTAGTGGGCCCGGGTCCAAGGAAGGGCGCGACTATAGATGGCGGTTTCTAGGTCCTCTACAGCCGCAGAGTACGCCTGGCCAATGGTTTCTCGTCGCTAGTTACAGGCACTGTATGACCCATTGGTATACCCGTAAATCGTAAACCTGTCGAGGCTTTTTTGTTTCCTAGGTGTTCTCTAACGACAGCGCGGCCAGATCTCACTCAGCGTCAAACCTAAGCGGTTCTGCTCGAGGCGCGTCGCTTAGCGGTTTCGCATTCCATAGATTGGGGTCAATATCGCCTTTTTTTGTATTGTGCAGCTTCTTAGGATTATCTCTCCTGCGGGCGTTTTGCTTGCTGTCTTCTATGTCGCTCTGATCTTTACGAATCGACAGAAAAGATAGGGAGCCTTCAGTATGACTGGTTTAATCGAGATTGGCAGGCCCTCTTCTTCGTTCTGGCCGAGGCGTGTGGCTTAGTGGTAAGTAGCACGCCCTTTCACAAGGTTGTGTATATAAACATCGTTTTTGGTATAGATTCTCGTTCAACACCGGATTTACTGACATTTTGTATGTGCTTAACCTGCCGCCTGTTCTAACTCAGGCCGAATATGACGGTATAAGCCCAATACGTCCTTATCGATGCGCCATGGATAACCCACAGCGGTGGCGTGCAAGAAACACCGTCTGTGCAGTCGTGGGTCTTGGTTGTCTTTCACAATGTACTAGAAGCATCATCTGACCATTCGCCATTCTGAACCCAGCCCGACAGAGCGACGCCGAGCTCGCTTGATTGGAGGTGGAAGCGGTGGGCAGAAAATGCTTACCCGTAGACTCTTTGTCAACATCAGTCATAAAAGTTACTCAAAAACTGAAGCCGATGTGGCTCAATGGCTGCGCGCGCTGATATGGTTCCCTTATGCCCTGCGTTTGGGGGAAGCGTTTTCGAATCATCGATCAGAAATACCCCATGACTCCTTCTCGCAACCAGGCTGTCACGCCAATGTGGCTTAGTGGTCCACTGGTCGCATGAGATCGTTCTGAATCCAATTGCTCTTTTTGTGACTTGCCGCGGCTTTAACTCTCACTGTAGCTCGTGTCGGGAAACTTGAAATTAAACCTTTTCGCATGGATGGCGCTTCTCCCTGAGCCAGACTTGGAACTGAGTACTGGTTTCTCGTCGATGGTCACAGGCGTATGACACGTTGGTATGCCTGGAAATGATCCGTTTGAAGGGCAGCTTTTCTTCTTTTATCTACTGGATCTTGAACGACTACACCGATGTATGATAGTCGCCCAGCGCCGAACCTAAGCTGTTCAACCACTCGAGAGGTTTCGCGCGGAAATCCGACTGGAATCCTTTCTCTGGGCAATTTGTGGAGTGATTTCATATACATGATCTCTTCCTCGAAGGAAGGAGCGATGTACCGACATGGCGAGTACGGGTCCGTACGCCACATAAGATAATAATCGATGATTCAAGACATGATGTCGAAATTCAACACTCGCCAGTCTGTGCGACCCAACACACCAAAGAGTACTACAACACGAATGCTTAGGTAGATATGTATGTAACAGTTTAGTCCAAAACGATATGTACAAAGAATCAATCTACTTTTACGCCTCCCCAAACCTCGACCCGCTCCCAGGTCGACCAGGCATCACGACCCCCGTCCCCGGCGGAAGCCCATGCGAGTCCTTCTCCGGATTATAAAACCCAAAGTTGCCGTCCTCGTCAGGCGCGAGATAGTGGCGCGAATCAGAGGGCAGCGACGGGACCAAGGAGGAGGAGGACATCGATTCCGAGTCCGTCTGCGACATTGCTCTGGACGGGGCACGCATTTGGGGAGGTGGTTGGGGGATCGACGGTCTTTTGGACGTGGTGTGCGAGCGCCGCACGAGTTTCCTCGACCCGCCACGGGAAAAGGAGGAAGAGCCGTCGGCAGATGGCGCTTGTGGCGGTATTGGTGGTGGGTGGTGGTACATGGCGGGATCAGGCGCGCCCCACTGATCAAAGTCGTCGTGACGCACCGGACCATCGTCATGCAACGCAAACTGGACTCCATGGGGTGGTATATTGGCTACTGGACTAGGCGAGCGGTAAGGATTCCATGCATCGTGGCTCGGCGGGCCTCTGATCGGAACGGGGAGGATCGAGTCGGCGCTGTGATGGCTGGGCGGACGGGTGGTGTTCCATGCGTCGGCCACGTCCATGTGCGATGATGGGCGGGAGCGGGAGTGCTGTGAAGCGATGTCCAGCTCGTGGTGTAAGGGAGGCGGCGGCGGCATGTCTGGCTCGTGGTGAATGGGAGGCGGCGGCGGTACGACAACCCCAGGGGGAATCGGGCTGCGTTGGGGCTTGTCGTGCTCCGCTGCACGCACGGGCGCTCCACCGAGGACGCGCGCCGGATTCACCATGACGCCTTTTTGCAAGGAACGGTTCGATATCGATTCCAAGGCCTTGTACTCGCCGTACTCGTTCCCAAGCCCACCACCTCCGCCTCCCAATCCCTTGTGACGATATGAAGTGGCGTATAGTCCCATAGTGGCGGTTGGTCAAGGCGTCCAAAGCTGTGGAAGGCTGGTTTGATGGTGGTGGTGCCGTAGTGACATGCTTCGAAAACAAAGGCAATGTGGGTCCCACGATGCGTCATCACGCTTGGCCCTGAAAAGACCTGGAAAGACACCCGAAAGGCGCGCATGGTCGGTGCTGGAGAAGCAGTAAGATTAAAAGAAACGGGGGACGAGTTACTTGTCAAAACATACTACGCACATTCGTGCCTCCGTAACTCGCGTCTAGGCGCGTCGTTTTTCACGGCCCGGCCCGCTGTCTACATCCATCCCGTATAAATCCAAGCCTCAATCGAAGCGGACGATAACATTGTCCTTTGCGCGCCCAACAGCCCATTCAAGGCTAGAGACAAGAGACAGACATGGTGGTTGGAATGCAGGAAACATGACTACCGGCGATCGCCGAAGCTGGACTGGGCCGTTCTCGGCAAACCCTCTCTCAGTCTGTTACTCGCCACATCGCGCAACGTGCTCAATTCTGATCCTTTCAGAAGCTTATAATAGAACAAAGTCCACGTTATAGACGATGGGCATAATCGCAGCTTGGTCTTTTGTGCTCGGATGCTTTACTTTGAATGACAGCGACACCGCATTCCTTTCTTGTGTGCCATTACACCCGACGGACGGTGCTTCCTCTTCGATGGGACAGCGATCCATCCACTTTGTCTGTATTGAACGTGAATCTATCAAAAACGAGCTTGAAGACCGAGAAGGACGTAGTACCACTATGCCACACGCCTTGACCAGAACGAGTTGATGTCCTAAGACGGCCTGCGAAGCTCGACTGACAAAGGCTCGCTAGCCATGTCATAAATATCAGAGAGACATAGAAGATAGCCTTGAAGCAAAATGATTACATGACGCGGCCGCTGATCGACAAGTATAAAATTCAACTGTCGGACAGAGGGGAGTCTGAGGCCAAGGCATCCGCTAGGATACACTGGCGTGTGAAGCTTACCACTGTCACGGAGGAAGGGAAGGAACAGAGGGGAATAGTTGGAGTTGAGCAGGCCATCGAGCGGTCCCGAGCTTCGTCAAATGCAATATGCTCAGCTGTTCGACGGACCTCTGATTCATACTAAAAACAATCTGTTTTCATGTTGTCTCTCCCTAGGATGGCGCGCCACCGCTAAGCGACAACGCCTCGAGTGTACAGCCTGGAGGAGAGATCGTAATCCCATGCCGTAGTGAGAGGCATGAACTCGGTACAAAAACTGCCCAACAACGAGTTTTGACCGTATGGATGATGGAACGCGAAGCCTCTAAACAACGCGCCTCGAGTGGGACAGCTTAGATTCGATGCTGAGTTAGGTTTGGCGCTGAGATCGGTGTAGTCGTTCAAGACCCAGTAAATAAAAAAGAAACTCTATCGCTAATCGTATTATTTCTAGGCATACCGGTGGGTCATACACCTGTGACTAGCCATGAGAAACAATTGCCCAGGTGTGCGCAGTCCTACGTCCTACGTCCGGCTGGAGACAAATCCACATTAAAGAAGACCTCCCAGAGGCAAGTTACTTACGAGCCATGCGAAAACATTCAACGCGTCCAGTCACAAAAAGACTAAACTGGCATGGTGGGTTATGACACGCTCATGCAACCACTAAGCCACATCGACGTGGCAGTCCGGAGTAGATTCATGGTGACCTTTGCCGTCATGCACACAAACAAGAGCATGATACAACACCAAGCCGAGGACTCGAAGGAAAGGCATGGTCAGTCGTTCGACGGACCTCTGATGTGTATTGAAAAACATTCCGGAGTCCTTTAGGACGGCGCGCCACCTCTAAGCGACAATGCCTCGACTTGAGTTCACAGCCTGAAGGACAGATTATCCCAAGAAGCTGCAAGGAGAGGCATGAAACCAATATAGAAAAGGCCGAAAAATGTGGTTCAACTGATCACAATCCATGGAACGCGAAACCACTCAGTGACGCACCTCGAGTGGAACCGCTTAGATTTGACGCTGCGTTAGATATAGCACTAAAGCAATCGCTACGCTAGCTGGATGTAGCCGTTCAAGACCTAGGAAACAAAAAAGAAAAGCCTCTATCGCGAGCTCTATCGATTTCCAGGCGTACGAATGGGTCATGCGCCTGTCGCTAGCGATGAGAAACAATTAGCCATCTGTACTGCGCGGCTGCCAGAGAAGATCTACAAAACGCTATCCAGGTAATCGACCGCTTCCTGAGACGCGACACAGTGAGCGAAGGCTGCGTCAAGTCACAAAAAGATGACGTCTTCATAAGTTTATCGGGACACACCCGTGCGACCACTGAGGCACATTGATGTGGCAGCCTGTAGCCCAGAGTCGTTTCTGCGAGAAAAGAGTCTTCCGAACACAAACTACCCGTTCCTGGTAAGACGCTTCGTTGCCTCCCCTAAACACAGCACAGTGAGCGAAAACCGTGTCAAATCACAAAAAGACTGACCCAAACTGTGTCTAAACACACCCATGGCAACCATTAAGCCACACTGGTGTGGGAGTCTGCAGTTCAGAGTAGTGGTTTCATGAGTGTAGTGGGAAAAGAGCCTCCGGGTATTCCTAACTGCGCATCCCACACATAGGCATACGCTTCCAGTTCCAATCAAGCCGCTGTGCGGGTACTACGTAAGACGAGGACTCGAAGGCTGCGGGAGGACACGTACTTGGTCTGTTGATGCTTGACAAGCCGTGCGTGATTATTTGTTCGACGAACCTCTGATTCGTACTGAAAAACAAGCTGTATCAGTATCCTCCAGGACGACGCGACACCACTAAGTGACAACGCCTCGAGTGTACAGCCCGAAGGAGAGGTAATCCCAAGAAGCTGCAATGAGCTGAAAAATACGACTTGGTGAATGGTTTGAGCCCATGGAACGCGGAACCGCTAAGCGACGCACCTCGAGTAGAACCGCTTAGGTTTGACGCTGAGTGAGATCTGGCGGCGCTGTTGTCAGTGAAAACCTAGAAGACAAAAAAGTCACGATGGATTTACTATTTCTAGGCATACCAATGGGTCATACGCCCGTACCTAGCGATGAGAAACCATTACCCAGTTGGACTCCGTTCCAAGTACGGCTGGAGAAGACCTGGAAAGCGCCATCCATAATCGCATGCTTCCTTAAACGCGCTACAGTGAGAGAAAGCCGCGCCAAGTCACAAAAAGAGCTCGACTACATTTACGCCGTCCATGTAACAACTGAGGCACATTGGCGCGGGAGTCTGAAGTCCAGAGTACTATAGCTTCATGGCTGTTGCTAAAAAGAATTTCCTACTCTAACCTGTGCTCAGTCCCCAGTCCGGTTCTAGACAGATTCACGTTCGAAAGAAGACCGCACGGTAATTAGGGTTGTGCGGGCTCGGGCTGGGCTCGTAGCCCGGGGTTGGGCTGGGTTCAGATGGGCTGGGCTCATCAGAATGTAAGCCCCAACCCTCAGCCTTGAGCCTCTGAGGCTTGGGCTGGGCTGGGCTCAAGCCCGGGCTTAGTGAATAGCATGAGACTATTTTCAGCGCGGCGCGGAACGCTCAAGAGAGCACACCGCATACCAGTGATGAAAGAGCGGTGTATAAGAGAGGTGGAGAGAGGTGTATAAGAGAGGTGGAGAGAGGTGAAGGGAGGTTAACTGGCACAAGGTCGCCTCGCGTCCAATGTCAAGGTCGTCGGTGGCGTCGTAGCCTGTGTCCTTGTTAGTATGATATATGGTAGAAATAGAAATGAAATAACACATACCTATTGATGCTGCACGCGTCCGCGACGCCGTGTAGTCGAAGATCCAAAGGATTGACTTGGCAGGACAATAGCGCCATCGCCCGTCAACGTTGGTTAGTCGTCCCGCCGAGAGCAGCGGCCAGCGCTGGACTATATCTGGAAGAAAAGCGTTGTCATTTAGAAATGCCGCCTGTTCGAGGGCTTACGCGGTCCAAATGTTGGTCTAACTAGTGCCGTCGCGCAGACGAGCACCAGAATGCGCCCCGAACTGTATTCGAGGGCGCAGCGGCCAGCGCAAAGCGGAACCGCGTCAGAAAGGCAAGCCAGCACAAAGAGAACAAGTAGGGTAGGCGACAGAACATTCTGGGGCCTACTGAGCACGACATCGACATCGTGCTGTGGTGGAGAGAGCAGAGAGATGCGATCACAACTATGCGATCGTTATCCGGCAATTGCCGGACAGTTCCCGATTCACTCGGATTGTCATTTTTGGACGACGTCGAAACCTCCTGAACCTCCCAACTAACAGATGGTGATGGTTTGAGAGGTCACTGAGCCCGGGCTCAAGCCTAAGGCTTGGGCCTACCAGATCTGAGCCTTGACCTTGAGCCTCACTGAGCCTACCTCTAGGGCAGGGCTCAGCGGGCTGGGCTGGGCTGGGCAGGGCAGGCTCGGGGCTCAAGCCCAAGCCCGCACAACGCTAACGGTAATCCAAGCGAAAACGTTTCGCTACTGTAAAACGCAGTCCAGTCTGAGTCGCGTCAAGTCACAAAAAGAAGGGTTTACTAGAGTAGAACGCCCCATGCGACCACTAAGCCACATTAGGGTGGCAGTCTACAGTTTGACGGTTGATAATGGACGTTTCGGGACAAGAACCTCCGGGTATTTCCGAAGCACGTTGGTGATCCTTGCCTCGTGCTCTCAGACGCATATGATACAATATTGAGATGAAGACTCGAAGGCTATATCTGTGGAGAGGACACGTACTTACTGCTAACGTCATATTCTGTCGATGACTTGCTCAATTCGACAAGCTGTGCTCAAACCAAGCAGACCGATTAAACCAGTTAAGTACACTAACGAAGGTCGGTAGCCATCCTGCGCTATGATACACCGATGTCCAAAGATTACCATCCAACGATCATTCAAGAGTGGCCAGGTGAAACTCGTCAAAGGCATGGTGAGTTCTTCAACAGACCTCAGCCTGGCATTCATACTAAAAAACAATCCACTTCTGCGCCACAGTCCGCCATGACGACGCACCACCACTAAGCGACAACGCCTCGAGGGTACAGTCTGAGGAAGAGATCGTAATCCCAAGAAGCTGCAATCAGAGGCATAAAACCAATGCAAAAAAGACAGCATGGACCCAAAGACATGGAATGCGAAACCACTAAGTGACACGCCTCGGTTGGAACGGATTCTGACAGCACTAAGCAGCCGCCGTGTAGTCGTTAGAAAAGACCTAGGAACTAAATAAATGCAAAGAGAGTGCTAGTGAATATTGCAAATTCCAGATATACAACCAATGGGTCATATGCCGAGGAGAAACCATGAGCCAGGTGTACTCCGCGGCTGGAGAAGACCTATAAAAAGCTAGCCAGGTAATCGACCGCTTTCTGAGATGCAATACAGGGAGCAAAAGCAGCGTCAAGTCACAAAAAGAGGGACGTAGATATTTCTTCAAACGCGCCCATGCGACCACTGAGGCACATTGACGTCACAGTCTGTAGTACAGAGTAGTTTCTGCGAGAAAAGAGTCATCCGAACACAAACTGCCCGTCTATCCATGCGAAAACGTTTCGCTAGCTTCCCCCAAACGCAGCATACCGTGCCAAGTCACAAAACCTACGTATTCTGCAGCAACGCCCATGCGACCACTGAGGCACATTGGCGGGGGAGTCTGCAGTTCAGAGTAGCTTCATCCCATGACTGACGTTGAAAAAGAGTCTGCGCGTATTCCCGACTGGCTCGTCCCACACGTAGACGTGCGCTTCCACTTCCAATCAAGCCGCTGTGCGGGTACGACGCAAGACGAGGACTCGAAGGCTGCGGGAGGACACGTACCTGTTCTCTTGATGCTTTGCATAAATCGACGAGCCGTGCGTGATTATTCGTTCGACGGACCTCTGAAAAACAACGTGTGTCTCGCTCAAGGACCACGCGCCACCACTGAGTGACAACGCCTCGAGTCTATGACAGCCTGAAGGAGAGATAATCCCAAGAAGCTGTAATGAAGGGGCATGAAACCAATACAAAAAAAAGCCGAAAGCTTGACTCTCTTCAACCCCTGTATGGAACGCGAAACAGCTAAGCTTAGCGTCTGCTTAGGTTCGACGATGAGTTAGATCATGACAGATGGGTCCTACAGAACACCCCCGGGGAAAAAGCATCTACCACCACGGATTTCCAGGCGTACAGATGGGTCATATGCCTGTGACTCGCGATGAGAAACATCCAAGTCCGGCTCGAGAAGACCTAGAAAGCGCCATCCAAGTAATTGCATGCTTCCTTAGGGGAGACACAGTGAGAATGCCGTGTCAAGTCACAAAAAGGCAGACGTAGACTTTTTTAACATCCCCCATGCGACTGCTAAGCCACATCGGCACGGGAGTCTCCACTTTAGAGTCGCTTCATGGGAAAAGAGTCTCCGAACACAGACTACCTCGTCAAATGCAGTGTGATACTTAAGTTGTTCGACGGACCTCTGATTACACAATCCAAAAGAATGTCCATCCTGCTACACAAAGACACCTCGCCTGAAGGAGAGATTAGCCCAAGGAGCTGCAATGAGAGGCCTGAAATCGCTACAAAAACTGCCCAGAAAAGAGATTGCTATGGGCTTATGCGCATACGGAACGCGAAACCGCTAAGCGACGCGCCTCTAGTGGAACTCGCTTAGGCTTGAGTTCTGGCGGCGCTGTCGTTAGAGTACACCTAGGGAACAAAAAAAACAGTGTAGGAATGTTGACTATTTCCAGGCATACCGATGTGTGACTCGCGACGAAAAACAAGTCGCCAGGTGTACTCCGCGGCTGGAGAAGACCTAGAAAACGCTATGCAAGTAATCGCATGCATCCTTAAACGCGCTACAGTGAGAGAAAGCCGTGTCAAGTCACAAAAACACCATGTTTTCATCCATCGGCACATGCCCCATGTAGCCACCAAGCCACGTTGGCGCGGAGTCGGTAGTTCAGAGTAGCTTCATGAGAAAAGAGTCTTCGCGTATTTCCGAACACAGACTGCCTGTGCTCTCAGGCGCGCGACTGGTAAGCAGCGCAGTGGCCGAAAGCAGCGTCAAGTCACCAAAAAAACCAATCTTCAAGAATCCGTATCAGCGCGCGGAGCCATTAAGCCACATGGGCACGCGTTCAGAGTAAGTTTCATGGCTGATGTTGAAAAGAGTCTGCGGGTATTTCTGCCCCAGTAACACGTCTATAATGAGTAGGCGTATGTACAGCCATGATTAAAATTAAAACTTCTACCATCCTCCATTGACCGGCGTATTCGGCTTGCCCGTCTTCAAAAAGCTCTCCAAATTGCCATATATTTCCGTCTGCTGATCCTCCATAATTGTATCATTTATGACGGCACAGTGCGGCTGGAGAATCTACGAAACGGAGTAAGTAAGATGGCTATGAGAATGAGCAAGGTTTTACGTACAGTACGATCCCACATCTCCTTTAGCCGCGGATGAATCTCTGGTTCGAATTCAAAGACATCTAGCGCAGCACGAGCGACGTGTCCCGACTCGAGCGCGTCGACGAGCGCTTGCTCGTGTACAACGGGTCCTCGTGAAGTGTTGACAATCAGGACGCCGGGTTTCGTTAGAGCCAGGGCTGTTAGGTGAGATGAGTAAGAGCTTGACGAAAGCACGGCAGAGATACACGTACTATCTTTATTTAAGAGATGCCGGGTATCCTTGGTCAACGGACAATGCAGTGTAATCACATCCGCCGTCCTCAATAGCTCCTCCAAGCCGACGTACGTGGCTCCAGTCTCTTCTTCCGGGGAGAGCCTCGAGCGGTTGTGGTATATCACTTTCATGCCTATTAACGATCAATCATTATAGTACCACTGGAGGGAGGGGTGCATACCGAAATGCTGCATATGATCTTTAACCAGTTTCCCAATGCTGCCCATGCCCACGATACCGAGCACGCTCTTGCGCGCGTCCTTGGCGCGCAGCGTCCGATCCTGCCATCGCCCCGCGCGCGCGTCGTGCTCGCGCTTCGTCGAGGAACGTATCACCTGCAGGATCATCATCGCCGCCGAGTCGGCCGTGCGCACTGATGCGGAGATGGCGGTGTTGGCGTAATACACCTTGTTGCGCGTCAAGTACTGGATGTCGACCTTGAGGAAGGGTTCAGACATGGAGGTATGGGAACGGATGGATGGAAGGTGATACAGACAAAGTCGTACCCAGCGCCGCCAGAGGAGAAGAGGCGGCATCCGCTCTCTATGAGTGGGCCCACGAGATGCTCGTCGAGCGGCCATGGCCAGGTGTCGGCCCAACGCAGGAACACGATGCATGCTGGAGGAAGGAAGGCATCAGTATCTATCCGATGTCGCAAGCCCAACACACATACCGACGAACGGTCCATGCTCCTTCACCGCCTCTTTAATGCGCGCAGCTAGGACATCGTGCGGAGCCTGCTGGATGACCACCCTCTCGCAGAGCGTCCCGATGTGGTCGACATAGTCCTGCGGCACCTCCGTCGAGTCGTTCACCAATAACACGCGTGGCTTGTTTCCTGGCTTGGTGATGGTCATGGAGGAAGACTAAGAGTGGGTCGTCGTGTAAGGCCGGTCTTGTGCGCGCGACGGCTTATAGCGGAGCTCGCGCCGCTCGATTATCATAGTAGGGAGATAAGAGATTTTTTTGATCGGAATTGGATCGGAATTTTGGGTGGCAAAGTCCGTGTGCTTTCCCACGCCATCACGGCTCGATACCCAACTACGTTTGTAGTCCCGAAGCCGACCGCACTCCGTTTCGACATTGATCCCTAAACGAGTATTTCGTCGTTGAAGATGTCTATGCGCTGGAGAAGCTCCTTCGTCAGCTTACGATTCGCACTACTGATATTTTCCGACAGCTCGATGCTACGTAGGCCTGGTTTCTGGATGTTCGTCCCGCTCCCGCGAGTGTCTGTCAAGTCCTGAGAGCGCTATTCTATTAGAACAACGACTTTAGTATGATCCTTCAGGCTGGAGAGCATTCTGTCGGGGGGCAGACTTCCTCGGCAGTTGGATGGACATTACATGGTCGGTCTCTTCTCTTTGCATTATCGGTACTGACTAAGTATATTCACAGGAGATTTTGCGACTCAATAACGTAGTCGCCGTATTCCTCTCAACACTGAAGCCGATTATCATGCCTCAAATGCGCATGACACATTTATTCCGGAAGCGCCACTACTTACCGTCATCATTCGTTATGGACAACTTCGCTTTTCACACGGACTGACGAGTCAAGGTACTCTGAACTGCCGATGTGGCTTAATGGCTGCGCCGCGTGCTAACATCTTGAAAGTCCAACGTCTTTTTGGTGACTTGACGCGGCATTCGCTCACTGTGCTGAAAGCGTCTTACCAGTATAGCGAGACGTTTTCGCATGGATCGTGTTGGAATGTCCTCAGAAATACCCGGAGGCTCTTTTCCTCATCAACCGTGAAACTGCACAGCGCACACGCCACTGTGGCTTAGCGGTCGCACCGGGGTACTCTGCCACCATTTGATTTTTTTGTGACTTGGTGCGGCTTTCTCTTACTGTAGCGCTCTTGCAATTGAACATTTTCGCATGGAATCTTCTCCAACCGGACTTGGAATGGAGTACACCCGGACAATCGTTTCTCCTCATCTGTCATAGCGATTGTGTGAGTGCCATATCCATCCAGCGCGTCGCTGACTCCATACGAGACGCGGGACACTGTTTCGTGTAGTGATTTTATGCCCGTCACTGCAGCTTCTTGAGGTTATCGCTCTCACAAATAGACTCAAGGCGTTGTCGCTTAGTAGTAGTGCGTCTTCATAGCATTGATTGAGGCAGGAACAATTGTTTTGGACGTTTGTCAGTACTTTGAATCCGAGGTCCGTCGAAGCACTCACCATGCGTTTGACGATGAACTCAGGACCTGAACTCCGACTCTTCCCTCGTTTCTCGTTCTTTCTGCAATGATCACTGGATGGCGATCTTCGCACCCCTCGAGCGGATACATTGGCCCTCTTGAACACCGGGTGATTTTTATTCTTGTCGCTCAGCAGCCGCACCATGTATAATCATTTTTCTTTCAGAGCGACCGACAGAATGGCTAGCGAGCCCTTGTCAGTCGTGATTCGCAGGCCCTCTTGGGACACCACTGATTCGTTCTGGTTGAGGCGTGTGGCTTCGCGGTACTTACCGCCTCCTTGGACAATGCTCTACGACATCATTTTTGGTATCGATCCTAGTGAGTGAGTTGACTCAAGTCTTTTACTGACGCCTGTTCTACCTCAGGCTGAATAAGCACCTATTACGTCGTTGTGTGGCGTGCGTAAAATAACGGCCAGCACTGCAGTCGTCTTGTCTTTCAAAATGTATATAGAGGCGTCATTTACATACATAACCATTCACAATTAGGCTTGACAGAACGACCGTGCTGAGCTTCCACACCTCAAGCGACAGCGTTTGGTTCACTCTCTTTCTATCAAGCACGGCCTGTTCGATTTGCGCAAGAACAAGTACGTGTCCTCCCGCCTCCTCTTCGAGTCGTCGTCTTACGTGCGAGGGGGCTTGATTGGAAGTAGAAGCGCACGCCTAGTACCTACGTGTGGGGAGGCGAGTCTTTTCGCGCAACAGTCGTGAAACTACAGACTCCCGCGCCAATGTGTCTCAGTGGTCGCATGGGCATTTCTGAAGAATATGTCGATCTTGTTGTGATTTGACACTGTGCTGCATGTGGGGGAAGTAGCGACACGTTTTTGCATGGAGTGTTCGCTCGTGGACTCTTTTCTCGCAACAGCCATGAAGCTACTCAACTCCCGCGCCAATGTGGGTTAGTGGTTGCATGGGCGTGTCAAACAATGGGGATGACTTTTTGTGACTTCGTGCGGCTTTCTCTTACGGGAAGCGTGTGATTATGGATGGCGCTTCTCGAGCCGGACTTGGATCTGGACAATTGTTTTTCGTCGCGAGTCACAGGCATGACTCACTGGTATGCCTGGAAATCGTGAATCTGTCGCAGCTTTTTTGTTTCCGAGGTCTTCTCTGACGACTGCATTTAGTGCCACAGCGTCAAACCGAAGCAGTTCTACTCGAGGCGCGTCGCTTAGCAGTTTCGCGTTCCATATGTTGGGATCAAGCCCAGTTTTTCAGCTTTTTTTGTATTGGTTTCATGCCTCTTCATTGCAGCTTCTTGGGATAATCTCTCCTTCAGGCTGTACACTCGAGGCGCTGTCGCTTAGTGGTGGCGCGTCATCCTAGAATGCAGCTACGGCAACACAAATTGTTTTTCAGTGCGGATCAGAGGTCCGTCGAACGACTGACCATGCGTTTGACGAGTCTCACAAGGGGAGTTCGGATTCGGTGGCCTCGCTCTTCCGTTATTTCCTGTCCTTTCTCCAATGATCGTTGAATGACAATCTTCGCACGCCGATGTATGCATTGGCCTCTTGTACACTGTGTGATTCTTATACTTGTCGCTCAGCAGCCGCATCATGTATTGGTCGTTCGGATATTTATGAATCGATATAGAACGGCTAGCGACCCTTTGTCAGTCGTGATTCGCAGGCCCTCTTCGGATACCACTGATTCGCTGTGGTCGAGGCGTGTGGCTTAGTGGTAAGTAGCGCATCATAATTCAATGTCTTGGCCATTGTTTTTGGCATACTGACAGAGTCATTTACTGCCGCCTGTGCTACCTCAGGCCGAACATGACTGATATCAAGCACCTACCACGTTCTTATGGATGCGCCCCGTCTAACGATGGCGGCGCCTGTGGCGTGCGCAAAATAACTCTCATTATTGTCAGATTCTTTCCAGTTTGTCTAAAAGCATACCCTCTCTCCATTGATGTCAATACAAAAAGTAATTGTTCCGTATAATAGTATCTCTACACCCATCGGCCTATTTTACCCCGATTCACTCCATACACAACACTCCCAAGAATCAACGCAGTCCACACTGGTCCCATACTTCTCACATCGAAATGCAAACCAGTAGATCGCTGAAACTGAAGCGTCCACCACGCACATTCCACTCCCAAAACGAATTGTGCCACCGCAAGGCATGCCGTAAGCGAAATCCGACTCCTCTCCATCCCACGATACTTAATCTGCGCGATAGATTTCGCTAATAAGCCTGACGACTGCATGCCCCGCGAACGTCGTCGCTCCTACAAACGCGACTGATAGCTCAGTGTACGCGAGCAACGGGAGTGGAACGAGGAGTGCTAGTAAAGCAAAACCCAGAGCCGAAAGAAGCTGGATAGGAAATAACGGTACCTTGACCCACATGGGACGTGACCGTGCTACTGCCGAGTAAGTAGGATGCGTGTACGTCACGCTGAGGAATCGAGGTGCCCAAGGAACGTCAGCCACAGGACATCCGTAGCAGCACCCATAGTGATGACACCCGATACGGGAAAAGACTTCGTAGAAAGGGAGTCCGACTCCCAATGCTCCGAGGAATGACCACACATCCTGTAACACTCCCATGTGATGTAGGGCGATTACTGCGCCACATGCGCCGCCCACGCCCCCGTGAAGCCAGAATCCTGGACGCATGATGGTTTTGAAAGGAGCGAGTCGTAGTAAAGTGAAACCGTCCTCGAAGACGAGTGAGAGGAACCGCGCTCCAAGGATGGCGGAACATAAAACAATGGGAAGGGTGTAGCATGCATGGCCCGGGGACGGCGTCAGGATGATAACGGCTAGCGCGAGTGAAGCGAATCCCAGACCCATCAGCGGGCCGTAGATCGTGAAAATCCACTCTGAGTTGAATACGATATGGTAAGGATGATAATGAGATTGCACACGGAGCCGCTGACTCGGACTTGGCTTTGTCGTCTCCATTCCTCTCGTATGCCCCAATAATGACAATATCTGCCGCCGGACGTACATGCTGCAGAACAGCACATGCGCGCCCATCATGCTCCATGCAGCGGCTTTGTCCGTGAATGGCCGCCACTGAACGTCTGGGTCGGTCAACAGGAATAGAGTGCCGCGGAGGACGCCGTAGGACCTGAGGATGGTATATTGGATGATGTTGAACAAAATAAGACGCTTGTGGAATTCCGACTTTCGCTTCCGAGTGGCCTGGGAGAAGTCTCTCCACGCAGACATCATCCAAAGAACATCACCAGGTATCTCGGAGATGAGAGTGGTGACGATGACGAGGAAGGGCGTGAGCGGCCAATGGCGCGCGAGTGTTGTAGCCAAGGCGAGGAGGGACGCGAGATGATGCACGACGTACAGGTTGTACAGGTCTAGTCTGTTGAGCTCGGCTATCCAGAGGACGGAACGCGCGATGAGACATCTCGTGGTGCTCTGAGTATCTGCGTCTTCACGGTCCAAGGACGCACGGGCGCAAGATGGTGTCGACAATAATGTGATCACTGCGCCCATGCATATACCGGTGAATACACGAAGCTTGTGTGTATCGAAGAGCCATTGGTGGAATGAGGGAGATGTGTATCTGAGAGTGAATTGGATACACCGTTCGACGAGGTAGTATACGACGAAGAGGAACAGGATGAAGATAACGGATGGATCCATTGGGATGAAAGAATTAGGCTGAATACTTAGACTCACTAGTATAAGTAGAAATGCTTTGGTGTCTGATGATACCCACGGTGAGATGTTCCTTTCTTGACAAGACGCCGGGAGGCCAAACGGTGTTGTGGTGAAGATTTTGATGATGATCAGCGCGCGTGGTGATCCCGGACGCTCCTGCTTCGTCGACTGAGCTTTCTGAAAACAGCGTTAGCTGTGATATTGAAACGGAGAAAATCGAGTACCGTTTGTACTACAAGACGGGTTTAGTGACTAGTCTAAGTCGAATATCATCGTGGGTGGAGAACAGCGAAAATTTGACACGACCTACTAAATATGTCGTAGTCTCATTAGGCGCCTAGCGCGCGGAGCGGGAGAAATAGCCTACAAAAGGTATCACTCTTCTGCAGAGAACCTTTCGAAACCATAGCAGTCAGCAGAGAGTACGTGGGATAGTTCGCTCGGGCGGGCGAAAGAAAAAAAAATATGCACCGTGTAAGGGTACAAGGGTCGTCGCCTGCTTACACACGACAGTACGTCGTCCCGAAGCGTCGTAGTGGCTACCCGCGTGGCGAAGACGGGGTCTGGCCCACGGTACCGTCGTGCTAGGCAGACCGTCTATCGTCAGCGACGTCCTCCGTCAAACTTCTGAGGGACAAGGAAACTGGCATTATACTTATTTGCTCTTTCATAGACTACCGCCGCGTCTTGAGCGATATGTACCGCCGTCCTTAAAACTAACGAGAATCTAGGCAGCATTGTCGACGCCATTGGGCGAGAGTTCCCAGGCAGCACCATGTTAAGGCCGCAGGACGCGGCAGGAGGCCGTGATTAACATAAAACATTTAGTTGTTGGTCTGGCGTAGACCGCAGAGTCGGACACAGGACAGAGATAAGGATGATACAACCAAATGTTGGTGGTGAAAAGGATACTACCGGGAACGGCCCGAGGAGCCGATATCTGTTAACATTAACAATTCCGCTGAGCCGTTAGGCGAAGGGAAAACCTCGTCCGGGCAAAGGCTCGGTACAGACAACGCCACGCAAGAAACCGGTCTTCAAGCCGAGTTCCGACACCATGCCATAGAGCCTGAGTCTGATTTCAATCAACTCACTCAATCACATCGTTACTTCTTTGAATGTCATGAGTAAGTACTATGTCGTATTCCGAAATCTATATCCACCATTCCACTGCATCTAAAACTCCAAATCCGCACTCCAGCTCTCATACGCATCCATATCCTTCTTATACTTCTCCAACTTTGCCCTAATCTTCTGATACGCATCCTTCCCCAGAGGAAGCCACAACGGGGGGTTCTCCACCCCAGCAACCTTGTACACTGCCGCGCTCAGCTTGGCGGGGTCGCCCTTGATAATAGTCGAGGGGTCGGTAATAGTGTTGAACGCGTTACGGATGGCGACGCCCTCGACGGCGGGGTTGGTGTACGCCGGGTGGCCGTAGATTTCGTAGGATTTGTCGGTGCCTTTGACGCCCCCGGTTCCTTTGAGGCCGTCTGTGAGGAAGTAGCCCGGTTGGAGGATGACCACCTGGAAGGAGAAGAAGAGGACGGTGAGTTAGATGGGAAGGGGAGGGGAGGAGCGAGGAGAGAGGGAGTGTTACTACCTTGATGTTCCATGCGGGGTCGAGCTCTTTGGATAGGGCCTCGCTGAGGGCTTCCATCGCTAGTAGACGTGATGTTAGTGATTAAGTTAATTGAGAAGGAGGCGCGTACCATGCTTAGTCGCGCCGTAGTATCCAGTGCATCCGTCCACCTAGGAAGAAATAAAGTCATGAGCCAAGAACGTCGGACGAGACAGCCAAGGAATACTACGCACAGTATGACCGAACATCGACGCCATTTGCAATAATCGTCCACCGGACGGCTTGTTGACATCCCGCATGTGTTCGAGCGACTTGCGCAGCACGGTCGTCGATCCCCAGAAGTTGGTCTACAGCCGGACGCACACGATCAATTAGCCACCTATACCTACACAACCACATAGAACATGGACATACCTCAAACAGACTCCTACACACATCCATCGGCACCGCCTCGACCTCACCAACGTTCGGGAACCCGGCATTATTGTAGAGGACGTCGATGCGGAGGTTCTTGGCCTTGATCTCCTGGAACGCGGCCTCGATCTGCTCGGGCTTGGTCACGTCCATCTTCACGACGGTGACGCGGTCCTTGGGCAGGTCCGCGAGCGTCTCGGGGCGGCGCACGGCGGCGATGACGTTGTCCCCGTTTTGGAGGACGCAGTCGAGCATGGCTCGTCCGAAGCCGGCGTTTGCGCCTGTGACTATAGAAACGCAGTAGCGTTAATAGAGTGTTTGGCGGGGTGGAGGGAGGAGAAAAGACGACGTACTGAGCCAAACTTTGGGAGCCATTTTGCGAAAAGGTAAGAGTAGCGGTGAACTGGTGAGGGAAGGAGAAGAGCGCGGAGGAGACGGTGGTTTTTTGCGAATGTTATATAGCGACCACGACACGCTGTCTAGGGTGATCGTGTTTCTAGAAGGAGGGCATGTTGCGCGTCAAATACGTTCCGTAGATTATCTGTAGTCATCGGGTGCGTTGCCGTCTTGTCCGGGCCACTTTTCTTCCTTCCCGTTGCACGTAGCAGAATCGATAGTTGGTTCATGGACGTCATGGGTGAAGAAAGACACGTATTGGGACTCGAGATGTATGTGCGGGGTGACGGGTTTGTGAAGAGGGAAATCACTCCGAGTTCAGGGCTGTGATACAACCGCTGGGGCCGATCATGGACGTGTAATTTCATTTTCGGACGAAAGAGTATGACGACCATCGCGAGGAGCAAAACAACTTTCATGAATCGTATGCCCAGCTGAAGAAGACAACGGACGCGGATTGAATACAAGACAGAAGAAAGATATCCAGTTATCAAGCAAAGACGAACACGCTGATAATGCGAATCCGAATTTGTCCTAAACTTTCACTCATTTGGAAGCTGGAGAGCTCGAAATGCGGTCTAGAATGGCAGTGAGGCGCAGGCGTGCTGGTAGATCCCGACAGTCGTAGGAGCTGGAGAGTCTGATGGATGTTCAAGATTAACGCAGATTAAAATTTGCCGGCCTGGCCTTGGCGCTCTGAGGTAATAGCCGGATCGATCCGTGCCGACGAGCTGTGAGCTCACAACTCGCTGGAAGGATATAAGAAGTCTCTGAGGCGTCGAAGCGAAATGAAAGACACATTGGAGGTAGTCATTGAAAAATAAAATGTGCAATGTTTTCTGTGACGTGAAGCGTAGACTGGGTAAATATTAGGACGGTGCTGACAATCAAGCGACTCCAGCAAGTAAAACAGGAGTGCAGAAGAAGCCAGTGAAGACGGTAGTCGTTCTGCCAATCTAGTCCTAGAAGTAAGTAATTCTGACATGCCACTGGTCAGTTTGTTGCCCTGTCAACGAGGCATACGTGTCAAGATTGTGACGGACACTAGTCAGACATGAGACGTGTGTCGACAATCAGCCGCCTCCTTTATCTTTTGAACAGCGGCTTGATGCTGAAGGTAGCCCCAGTATCCCCTCTGCGCCGCACGACGTTGAAGAGTCCGTCATGAAGAGCTTTGCTGTGGATGACGTTGAACCCATACGCGTACTTACAGTTGTCAGAGTACTGAGGCCTGTTCGTCTAAAGAAGGTCCTTTAAGGAGTCACAGTTCGCAAGCGCTCTCCCATAATAGTGTTTGGGGCGATTGAGCCGGCCTTGAATCAATGTGACGTACTGAGGTCGAGTGAAGGTTAAGCTTTGATCTCAAGGAAAGCAGCGCCACGTAGAAGCTTGATTGATCCCATTTGGCGCTTGCACTGGCGGTCGTGTAGACGGATTGCTGGTGTAAAGAAAGAGAACTTGAATGACTCCGGATCGTGAGAAATATATAGATGCCGCAACTCGGCACGTCATTTCCTCAGATAGCCGTGCGTCATTTGCTTCTGACGCTCGTCTCTGTGGCGAGTGCGATGCTTTTTTTTCTAGTTCCCCGTAGTGTACCCTCTTGCGATTGAATTTCTGGTAGGGACTACGCTAAACACCGACCCCCTGACGTTCCGGGAAGACGGAATCTCGGAATGCACGACGCCCATCCAGTACTGCCGCCTGCCAGTTTGAGCATATCATGTCTAAATCAACTGTGCGTGTTCTCACTTTATATATAAGTCGTTGGGCCTAGGGCCCATCCACCACATGAAGTCGGGATCTAATCATAACGTTTATATTCATTCGGAATGTTGGATAAACGCGTGGCATCACTCCTACCTCACCTCTTACACGTTTATTTCGCTTGCGCAGCGTGTAGACGGCGCCCAGCCTTGTGATACTGATCAAGGCGGTGTTTTACAGCAATCTGGTGGAACTTGACAGTCAGAATGCTGCACCAAACTAGTGGGTGCAATTCAGCTTTTCGTTCTTCAACAGCCTTGCGATCATTCCGCTGGGGATGCTATCTCCTAGTGGCAATAAATCTACGTGTCGCTGCTAGAACGCTTTTATACCCTCCCCGCCACTTTCGACCCACATACATGCGGATCGTCAGAGATATAAAATGAGCTCTCCAAATCGATGGGTTCTAATTGTCATGCCCCAATTCCGTGGGCGACTACTTCTGTGTAGATGTACAGCTCAAAAGGTCAGCGTTTCCCGTTACCTGGACTTCCTCTCTGATATGTTCTCAGTAGTGACGTTCATCCTTGCCTCGCTCACTGTTCTGCCCATTGCATGTGCATGGAGCAATAATGAGTGTCTGGCTCAGCTCAAGGCCGGGGAGTTCGGCGACGTGGGACTCAACAGCTCTGGTCGGCGTGTACCCTGGGAGAACGCCACCGCCATGCCTTACGTCGTGTGTCGCGACCGGTGCGAGGACGGAACGGGCCAGGGACCATTCAACTGGTCTGTTTTCTCCAAACAGTTCTCGTCGTGGCTTCTCCCATGGTTGGCTTTGATATCTCAACTGCCCTTTGGCGCCAAGTACCGTCTGGACAACATAATCGCCATGCTCCTCACCATAGGCTCGCCCGTCCTTGCGGCTTATTCGCTTATCCTCACCGTCCTCAACGGCTATCATGTCGCTCGCCGTTTCTCTGGCATGACATATCCAAACACGTATTCTGCCGCCAAGATTTTGGCAGGACTACAGCAATCTCCCCTTCATCTTTCCGAAGACGA
>QLPD01000616.1:0-17874 GCA_003314085.1 Hymenopellis raphanipes
CCTGCGTTCTGTTGAGTTGAAGATTGAGTGCACAAGACAGTCAACCGGCAGTCCTCGAGGCTCAGCGTACTTGCGTGTCAACCTTTCGGCTAAGACATCGGAAGCTACCCCTTCTTCCGGAATCCCACAAGTTAACTCCCCAAGCTCCCTCGAACTTGCACTTGTGTTAGTCTAGGAAGTACACCTCTACCCCCCTCCGTTTGGAACCTCTTTGAGTCACTCGATCTTGGCTAAAGTTGTAATTCGTTACGGGTGATAAGGTCGGATCCTTATACCTGTCCATTAGAAACTTCGGAAGTTTCGAGTGATTGTTTTGTTTTGTGTGTTTGAGTGTGTGTATTTCTGTGGCGTATTCCTATACTGCACATCACCGGGCGTCCGTAGATCCTTCGTTGTTGCTCCTACCAGTCTTGGACTCTCAAGATCACTGGTATGGAAAATACGGATCGAGGGTCTCCACGGCCACGGGCAGTCGATTGGAGGATTTGAAGGGCGAACGACCATTGCCTGTGGCGGAAGTCGAAAGGAGCGTCTACAGGGTGGAGAAAGGAATCGCTTACCAGCTGATCGCCGAGTTGGAAGCGTTGAAGAAGGTTTACAAGGAGGTGGTGCAGAGCCGCGGTTTCGCTCCACGTAAGCTCCCATATCTCTTGTCCTCTACGGCGCTACTCGAAGACAGTTTAACCTTTACCGGCGCCTCCAATGTCGTCAAACTGGCCAAAATCTCATACTACGACATGAAGGCCGTTATCAAAGGGTGGCTCTGTCAGGCGGGCGAGGCGAGGTGGAAATCATCGTTGTCGGCAGAGTCGTTGAGTCTGATGGAAAGGATGGGGATCAAGGCGATGGAGTGCAAAGGGGCGATCTTTGATTTTGATGAGTCCTCTCACAGGCCGGCGGTTCGGAATCTTTTACGCAATAATATCCCCTTTTCTTTCAGGGACTACGGATCAGATCTGAACGGCATCCGTCGTGCTTATCTCCGGATCGATCCTTCCCTGCTCAGCTACGCCCATCAATGCTTCGAAGCCTTTGGAAGCGACATCCCTCTTCGCCGACTCGAGCTTTTCCAAGACGAGGAGCTCATCAATCTCATTCTCTCCCACAACGAGTATCTCCTGCCCATCCGACGCGAAGCTCGTTTCAGATACCCCGAACCTATTCCTGCAGGTTTCGCTTGCGTCCTCCGAGTTCAGGATGATTGGGCCGACATCCCTTTGGATCCGCGTCTTCAGTCCCTGGCTAACTGGCTGTTTTGTCGCTCCTTAGACGACAGCCCTGGATCGCGGATCGTTCGGTGGCACCTGGACGTTCAACTGACGTACAGAGAAGCTCCTACACCCATCCTTAGAGGGTTTCAAAGAGCTCTGGACGCGGCTAGAGCGGACGGCACCTACAGGGATCTCATACGCCTTCCAGAGGTGCATCTTCCTTCTTACGGTCCTCGACCCGCCATCCAAGAGATCAGCGAGTTGTATTTTCCTTGCATGGAAATCGTAAACGACCGAGGATTACCCGTCGTATGGGACGCTCCAGTGTGGCCTCTACCGGAAGGAAACGGTACTCAGGTTAGTCAAGTCCTATCAACGCAGGAAGCTTCTCAATCTCATGTCAAATTCAAGCAATTGGGACCGATTCGATGGGATGACATCCCTACGTTGGAATATCCGCCGTCTGAAGAAGAGGATGTTATCTCCTCAGTAGCCGGCCCATCTTCCCTTCAGTCGGGCTTCGTCGGACCGATTCGCACTGTTCAAGTGCGCTCGAATGCCAAGCCGTATAACCGCAGGGACCCAAGAAGGAAGAGGTCGGGCGGAGAGCCTAAGGACTGTGGAACGTGCCAGGCTCAGACGCGTGGGCACGAGTTTACCTGGTGCCATTTATCAGAGGCGCCACAAACCGAAGGGATTGGTTCGTCTTCAGTCACTCCTCCCGAGGCGACTAATAACGAGTAGGGGGGCTCTGTAAGGGTTCGGCTGAAAGCCGACCTGAATGGGGTAGTCGGTGACTCATAAGTTTGTTCTCGTAGTTTCTCTTTCGTTCTACTTACTTCTTTCTTGTTCACGATGCGCATGACTCTTATGATTACTCTCCTCGGTTCCGGTAGTGACAGTATATAAATGTAGCTAGGGTAAATAACGATATCTCTTTTACTACTTCAAACCTTTCCATCCGCGTGAATTTTCATCTTGAGTGGCCCGGGTTCGGTGCCCATGAACTACGCGACGAAAGGTGAGTTTTAATTGATTTTGAATACACACGGAAGTCTTCGAACAGACGTTCCGTTACTGACTTTGCAGATCCGGATCACACCAGCGGTTCGGAAATTCTATCTATTCGCGTCCGCTAGCCTAGAGACCTCAACGAGTCAACGGATCACGCGAGTTTATCCGTACTCGATCCGCTCGGACATCTCGGAGATCCGATCCGTTTGATCCGTAGACCCGTGGCGGGTCAGATCATATACGGATCGCGGATCAGCCTCTAGAGGCGTGAGTACTCGTCGCGAGTACTCGTGTTGACTCGTGAATATTTAGAGATATATTTAAACTTAATTTACAAATTTTTACGAAGTCGAACGGGCCTCTGCGCCGCCCAAACGAGGCGTTCGCGTGAATATCTGGGCATTTCTCACGATCCGGCAAAGACCGAGAGGCCGCGTAAGCCTCTGATCGATGACTCGATTGCTCTCATCTCTCTCTCTCACCACCACCGCGACCACCCAGTGAGTGACGGCCGTCACCACTGCTGCTCTGACGTCCGTCAGGCAGCCTCTGGGGTGAGGATGGACCTGGATGGTACTCTGGCTCTGTGCTGGGTACCTGCTGCTGTCACAGAGAAGGCAGCAGGACGACGACTCCCACACGGACGAGGCCGGCACGGACGACGACATCGCGACAACGCTAAGAGGACGCCAACGAAAGGAGGAGCAGGAGCAGGAGGAGAGGAGGAGGAGCAGCCGCAGTGAGGGACAACGCGGTATTGACGCGTCGTCAGCGAGACGTTGACGCGGACGAGGACAATGCGTCGCCCTCTCACCACCACAACCACCACCATTCTCACCACCACCACCCTCTCCACCACCACTACCCTCACCATCACCACCACACCACCACTCTCCTCCACTACCCAGTCTGCATCATGCACGACTGAGAGTCCCCGTGCCATTGCCCGGGGATACTCATCGTGCATGAATAGATTTGGCTGACGGAGTACTCGAGTTTACTCGAGTACTCGACCCGCTCGGCGATCTCGGCGATCCGACTCGTCTTGATCCGTAATCCGTGGCGGGTCGGATCAGACAAGGATCGCGGATCGGTGGTTTGGGGCACGGATACTCGCGTGATGGATCGCGGATCTGACCCGGGTTTGAGTCGTTGAGGTCTCTACGCTAGCCTACAAGTGTACGTAGCGTTCCCGGCGATAGACTCGAATCTATCGAGCTCTTACAATTGCCGTAGCGCCTCCAGCCCGCTGTGGAAGAGTACCGTGCACGGCACACGGAACTCTCCTTGATCAGACATTGCCTGCCTGTTCGGATCGAAGGAGGTATTTATGGACTTTGTTGACGCGCGCCCACCTCATACACGACGAGCGGGTGGACGTTTGGAGTATACTGTAGAGTTTAATTCAATTCGTCAGTCACAGGTCACAGGCGACCTGGATCTGACGAAAAGTCACACTTGTCACTTAAAATTCAGCCAAAAATGCCCCGGCGGGGCTCCCGCTGGCCTCCCGCCGCAGCTCCGCCGCGGCGGCTATTACCATATAAGGAAATCTGACGAATCGGAATTTTCGTCAGGCAGGTCACAGGTCACACGACCTGACGAATTGAATTAAAATCTACAGTATTTACTACGTTTCTCTTATTTTTGGACATGCTTACTGTACTAAGCCTCACTCGCCCGTAGATACACTAGCCCGGACATTACTCTATTCTTGGACACGTCGATTAGTATTTAGGCTTTAGCACTCTTCTTTTTCTTCTCTTGTCTTCGTACCACCACCAGACTAAATTGCATTGTTTTTATCTACGAATATCTACGTCAAGCCTCCTCCGACTACGCTTATCTCAACACCCTTCAAGTTACTCCTCTCCACTTTCCACCATTTGCCCTCCAATCCCCCACTCGCTCTACGCGGCTACGCGGTACACTGACGACGA
The DNA here is from genome assembly GCA_003314085.1 of Hymenopellis raphanipes. Taxonomy (NCBI): domain Eukaryota; kingdom Fungi; phylum Basidiomycota; class Agaricomycetes; order Agaricales; family Physalacriaceae; genus Hymenopellis; species Hymenopellis raphanipes. The sequence continues at coordinate 4,166 of QLPD01000616.1, forward strand.
GACTCTCGAATACTTTCCGCGTGAGGATAACCCCACGCTTCCACAGTGGAGCCCACCGCAAGGGGAAGCCGAACGTGTACAGCAATTCGCTGAGCGTTGTTCCTATCACATTCACCAGCCACCTAACGGTCAATCCGTGATCTACGCCCACTTTCCCGCGCCTTTTGGAATAGATCAAGCACCAATTGCGCGTGGCAACATTATCATCGAGTACACAGCAAAGGACGGCACTAAACGTTTTAAACCAATCGATCCCGCTTCCCTTCCACCTCCTACGCGATTTCCTCCTCCTCCTACGCGTTAATGTCCTCACCTACGCGTCTCTTTCCGCATATATATGACCAACCCGAACAATCCTGCCCCTCCTACGAATCCACCAGCTACCAACCCTCAGCAGACAGCTCAAACATCCACTGCAACGACTACCACCACTACAACTTCCACCATGCCCACACAGTATGCTCAGATCTATGCTCCCATGCCCATTCCCGGCATGCCTACTGCACCAAAATACAACGGCTATAACACCAAATTCTTCTTCGACACTCTTGTTCTTCACGGCCAAGCGGCCAACATCACCGACAAAGACAACCTAGTCCCATACATCGTCAGGTACGCCTCGGACGAGGTGCGCGAAAACATCCAACTCCTTGATGAGTTCGACGATGACAACACGACCAAAACCTGGGATGCGGCTGTAAAGGTGCTGAACCAGCTCTACGCTTCTCGCAACCGTCCACGCGAGACTACGGTTGAGGAGCTGAAGGCCTTTGTCAAAACCTCCGCAGACAAAACTCCCTTCACTTCTAAAATCCAGATCGAGTCGTATTATCGCGACTATCTGAAGATCGCCGCACCTCTGAAGAAGAAGAAAGCGATTACAGACGTCGAGTACAACGCGTACTTTGTTGATGGTTTACCTTTGACTATGAAGGAAAGCTTCAACAATAAGCTTCCTGACCAGAATAAGAAACGTACATCTCCTCCTTCCATTACGGCCAGCATCGAGATATTGGAGAAACGCTTCGACAAAGACAGCTTCTTGTATGAAGAGTGGAAAAACATTAAAACTCAACGGACAGTCAACTTTGACGAAGACGGAAACCGAATCCACTGGGAACGAAATGCTTCAGAGCAGAAGGAGACAGTCATCGAGATGAAGCAGAACGTGATTCCTCAGTCCAAACCTCCTATCGCGGATCCCAACTCCATCGAAGAGCTCACCCGCGCCATGGAGGAAATGAAAATCCATCTCGCCAAACTTCAAAATGCAGGTCTAGCCCAACTCTGTGGCTCTGATAATCCAACCACGTCTACGCATCCTCGCACGGATGGACCCGACTATTGCTTCTGTTGCGGCAAAGAGAAACCGGAGCATCCGAAAGGAATCCGAAACTGCACCGACATGAAGCAGCTCCTAGCAGACGGTCGAGTCAGGTACAGTCAGGACACTGGACTTATAGTCCTTCCTGATGGATCCAAACTCCCGTTCATTCCCCGTGGCACTGAGGGCGGATTGATTTCCTTTCTCAACCAAAACCTCCCCACTCCTCCATTGACGCATGCTGCCTCTGCCTCACCGTTGTCCGTCATTTTTGACAACGGACGAGTTATGAACAACGGAAATTCAGCCAACGCGAATCCCGCTTTGTGTGATGGGAAGGATACCTCCAACCGATTTGACTCAATGCGTAAACCAGAGGCTAAGCCTGACAAAGGCAAGGCTCCAGCAAGCAAACCACCTCCAGCTACGAATCCTCCGGCCACTCGGAACGACGCGCAAGTGCCAGGCCCATCGCCTGCACCCCAGCCGGCTAAGCCGCAGAAGAACGTCGAAATTCCCCCACCCACGAATACAATCAATCGTCAGGACGGATGGAAGAAGTCTCTTCCTTCCAAGGACGTCGAGATGAAGGACAACACGAAGTATAACACGAAGGACAAACCGACGCAAAACGGACCTCAGTACCGCATCACCTCTGACATGCAAGAGAACGTTAGTTTCCAAGGCGTCTTCAATCGGGTCATGGAAAAAGAAGTTCAGATTCCGATTCGCGACCTCATTGGTATTTCACCAACGCTTCAGAAGATACTGAGCGAGAGCACCCAACCGAGACGAGAATACACACCACGTCAGACCGGTAACTCTGCAGCGCAAGAAGCTGTGTACTGCGAGTACTATGATAAGCAAGCTCTAGAGGACAACGATCTCGACCAAGAAACCACGGAAGTTATCTACGCAGATGGCACAGAGGTCGAATCGCATTATCGTGGCGCATCTCTCGTTGTCGACAATCAGGACATAGAGTGGACTACAAATTTCATTCGGCGCAATGCTAGCGCAATGCCTGGACCTTCCAAACCGTATCTTGTCATGGTTACTGGCACTTTCACAGTCCATATCAATGACGTTCCCTTCCGGGTGATGATAGACACTGGATCCGAGCTCAACGTCTGCGACTACACTATTCCAACGCGCTGTGCACTACCTCTCGACTACGATGGTTCCAAATGGTCTCTGAAAGGTATCCACGGAGGACCAGAATGCCTCTACGGACTATGCTCCAAAGTTGATTTCCAAATTGGAAGCCACCTATTCCCCATTTCCATGTTCGTCTCTCAAAGCGAGAAAATCGGCAACTTCGACATTATCTTGGGCCAACCTTTCCTCCATTGGTTCTCTTCTTCTATCGACTATGACCGTTCAGGAGAAGTACGCCTCACTCTTCGTAAGGCTGGCGAACGCAAAGCCATGCCTGCGCTCTCCATTGTCATAGTCCCGGCGAACGACCCCAGGAACCAGACTGAGATTCAGACAACGCGTCCTAGCCAATCAGCCAGAATTGAGGAGGTCTTTGATAGTGACGACGAAGAAGGTAAGGAGGATTTTTAGCACAGGGACAGGATGCGAAGGTTTTCCGTTCCTGTCCAGCCGTACTGGGAAGATCCTTCGAATGTTTGATGGGAAACGACAACTACTCGGACTTTGATTCTTTACTTCATCTATCTCCACCTGAACAATACGATTCCATGATTCACGATTATCTTTGCGTGAATGCTCTCGACCCTTTATCACTTCCTTCAACACCTTGGACCAATCGCGCAACATCCTCCTACACTGCCAATCTGTTCTCAGCTTCAGAAGAACGACCCAAGAAAACTGGCCGCAAGTACAAGAGCGAACATTAACGTTATCGACCTGTACCATCGTACATGCCAGACCCCGCCACACAGATTTTTCAGCCTATCCCAATCCTGCCAGACACCATCCTACCAACCCACCCAACACCCTATGAGCATCAAACGTTCAATCCCCGCATCACCAGAGCACGCCTGGACCTCATGTTGTCCAAGTCGGACTTGACACCATTTCACAAGGAAGAGATTGACTTGCTCGTCCATGTTATCCTTGCGCGTTCACAAGCCTTCGCCTTTGATATGTCAGAGAAAGGTGTATTCAATCCCAAGTACTACCCCGATTACTGCATCCCAACCATTGAGCACACACCTTGGCAACATCCACCAATGCGACTTTCTCGGGCTGTCATTAATGATGTCCGTGAAGAAATTCGTCGTTGCGTAGCAATTGGGAAATTCGAACCCACCGTATCCAGTTACCGCTCACCAATGTTCACTGTGGCCAAGAAACCCGGATCGAAACCACCAATACGTCTGGTTCTGAATGTTGAAGAGCTTAATGCTGTCACAGTCAGAGACTCGTCCTTACCACCGAACATAAACGACTTCGCAGAATCTTTCGCTGGATACTCCGTCTATTTCCTCGGAGACCTCTTTTCCAGTTTCGACGCAGTCATGGTAGATGAAGCTTCTCGGCCTCTGCAAGCATTCTCAAGCATAGAGGGTGCACTGCAGCAGACAACACTCGTCCAAGGGTATACAAACTCCATTCAAGAATTCTCGCGACGTACAATGCATGCTCTGAAGCATGTGCGCGACCTCGGCATTTGCGACAACTACATTGACGACTGCGGAGTCTGTGGTCCACCATCGCGCTTCAATGAGGAATCCATACTCGACAACCCGCGTATTCGGAAGTTCTGGTGGATTTATGTCCAAAACGTTGACAAATTCCTAGCTGCACTAATCGCAGCGGGCATCACTATATCGGCGGCCAAAGTCATACTTGCTACCTTGACACTCAGCATTGCTGGATCAGTTGTCGCATTGGGAGGATGGATTGTACCTCCAGATCTCATCTCTAAGGTACTCAAATGGCCAGTTCCCATCAATGTTAGCGAGGTCCGCATGTTCCTTCATCAGGAAAAGTGGTGTTATCCTCTGGTTCACCACAGCTTGCTTAAGGGCATATGGTTAACTTTGGGCAGAAAAGTTTAAGAAGGTGTGAAGTTAACTAAACACACAGTCCACCCCTGACCTATTCTTAAGTTAACCTGAGAGCAACTCAAGTCACATTCAGTTGCCCTTGAGTGCCTATAGGACATCCTCAATCACCTAGAGATTCCTCAAAGTAAAGCCAATTCCGATAACATTGCTTGATTTATTAATCTAAAGATAACTCAAGATAATTTAACACACCAAAAAATAGCAAAAAAGTAATATTCAACAGATAGATATGGTTACAGATATTGTACATAGCCCCATCATCACCACAGTCCTTACCCTCATATTGACATGGTCATCTCCATTGTTAGTACTCATCATCACTTGGGCTGAGTCCTCATCATCGCACAGGCTTAGTCCTCGTCATTGCTCCGGTTTGGTCAGGCTTGGTCCTCGTTGTTGTTCGGCCTCGCTCCTCGTCATCACTCAGTCCACATTGTTGTTCGAGCTTGGTCGTCATCATCGCTCGGGTTCGGTCCTCATCGTTGTTCGGGCTCGGGTCTCGTGGTCATTCGGGCTTGGTCCTTGTTGTCATTCGGGCTTCTGGCATCAATGTGAGTACAAGAAAAGGGAGAAGACAGCACTGACGCACCTTTGCCGCAGCAAACTGCCTGGTGTGACACGCAGGTTGTGTCAGGTGCAGTTGTCGCCGCTTGTCATCGTAGCGGTCATGCTTGTGCTCGTGTTAATGGTACTGGCCGTGCCTGTCGTAGACACCGTACAGTGTCCTCGTCCGGGTCGCGGAGTATCCTCCTCGTCCAGGTCGCGCGGCATCCTCATCCGAGTCGTCCGAGTCAGGTAGTGTCCCTGTCTGAGTCGTGGAATGTCCTCGTCTAGGTAGTGCTGTGTCCTCGTTTGGTGCTGCGTTCGCGTCTGCGTCTGCGTCGTGCGTCAGGTGGTGTCCTTGTCCGGGTCGGGTGCTGCGTTCTCGTCGAGGTCGTGGGTCGAGTAGTGTCCTTGTTCGAGTCGATTGTGAGTCGTGAGAATGCTCAGCCGTCGTCGTGGTACTTGGTTGTCGGTGTCGTGCTTGAGGTGCTCGGTCGTCATCATCGTGGGTATGCTGGTCGCGGCGTTGTGCTCGTGGTGCTCGGTCCTCGTCATTGCGGTGCTCCGTCGCTGTCGTCGCGCTCGGGGTGCGTAGTCGTCGTCGTGCTGAGACTCCTTGGCAGTGTTAGTCCTCGTCACTTTTTGCATAAGAGTCGTTGGGGTCCGTGTCGTTCTTGTTGAGGGCGTGCAGCATGCAAGTCGTCGTTGTTGAAGGTGGGCGAGTGGTCGTTGACGGCCCGTCGATGGTTGTTGAAGAAGGATGAGAGAAGATGGTAGTAGGAGGACAAGTTCGACACGTACCCGATCAGAACAAAAAAATCAACAGCCACATGACATCCAAGTACGTGGCACATTGGCGAGCGCAGTCCCAGAGTCGCCTCGCAGAAGGTGGAAGGACTCCATTGTCGGCACAAGGCGAATTAGTGGCCCGCAGGGAGTTTGAAGAAAATTCTCTGGAGGGTTAGAAAACTTCACGACGACACCACCTCCCAACTACGGGCCCACAAAGCCCTGCTCAAGGTCGGCCTGGCTTTCCATGGGCCCGTGCTTGGGTGTCGCGTCGTAGTCGTAGGAGCACCGAGTTTCACAGGACTGACGTTGTTGTTTAACACAATGACACTAAGGTGAAATGAGGACGCACCGTGCAATGCAGCCCGTCCGCAGACCGGACAACATTCATTCTCCCAGCCCTCGCTCTCGCAGAGCCAATCCAGGATACAGCGGACTTTAGCGTTCCAAAACGACGACGACGCCGGTAAACGTTGTGACGCCTGTCTTGACAGGGCTTACGTAGCTGACGAGTGAGGCAATGTACAAGAGAAAAATATGGCGCGAAGAAGACAGCAGGAGAGGACGCCAGCACTTGCGGTCGCGGTGATGGTAGTGGTAAGAGAATGAGAATGCCGACTTCTGAACGGTGCACGATCACCATTCGGATCGTCGGACCTGGGATCCGGCCAGCGTTCAATACGCAATAGACGATGAACGCGAGTATGTGGGGGACCTAAGAGCACGTAAAGAAATAGTATATAGAGTAATTCAACATCTTTAATGAAAAGCAAGTTGACTGACTGGCCGTGCAATGTGTCGCGGCCATGAACTTATTGTCAAGGTGAGTACATCTTCACCTTAACTTCACCTTGCCTGAAAAATCCCTTAAAAAATAAAATACTCTGACCATTGTAGCAACGCATCCCGCTATATACGATGGTTCAAATCGTCTCCGTTCTTGCGCTGGAAGCTGTACAAGTCGTCGGAAACTACTCGGACCGACCATCCGAGTGGTGATTTTTGGAGTGGAAGTCTTGCTCTTACCATTACTACGCCTGCGTAAGCCCTGGTATTTAGGCCGCTCTGTCCGACGTGAAGGCTTCAAACGACAATATTGTAATGTCCCCGCCGCCGGAGCCATGATGGACAGCCGCGGAAGCCTGCAACTCTAGGCAGCACATCCTCTCTTTCTCTGTCAGAGGACAACGACCATGATATGGCATAGATGGACCGTGGTCTGCAGCCGTGGGTTCAGATGCTCTGCTCTAACGGCGAGCGCAGCGCGAAGGTGCAGACCGAGTTGTTGTGTGGTAAGGGCTTCCGTGGTGAGTTTCCCATATTATAGATTCCCCAATTCATCCACAGCTATCTAATTGTGCAGGTTCTCTTTAGATCAAACAAATATCTACCTTACCTTGACTAGATCCTCCACTCCTCTGAACCACCTCCGTCCGCGTCGTCGTTCCAGGCGCCAACAAGCACGCTTTGATGATCGATTCGAGTACTCGTCTCCTCCTTGCTTCCTCCCATCACAGCACCTCGACATGGTGCTGTGATGCAATCTCGGAACAGTTTGTGGGCCCTCGGTGGGCGCTTTTCTTCTTTCTTGTGGCTGCCTGATGTGCAACAATGGCTTCCAGCAGCCGCAAGGACGCCTTTCCTGACGCTTCCCGTTCTGGTACGAGCAGCACCGACGCATAAGCCCCCCGATGGGCCGCAACATTTCTGGAGGACGGCGATGGTTTTCGAAAGGCTGGACTAACCCCGCGACGTTGTATCTTCGGTAATAGTTAATTATTTTGGGCGGGACGGCTTCGCAGAGCCAAATGGGTGCGTAGTTCACAGTTCTATCTCTTACTCTTCATTCTAAATGACCTGGGATAGGCCCCCGTGTCCTGCTTTCCATGTCCGTCGACGACGTCTACCTCGTTCTGCTCCGTGAGACACGTAGGCCTATTGGACAGAGCCGCAGCACTTCAGGACGATTACTGCGGACTAACGTCGTCGCACAAGCCTCCAGGCCGGACTAGCAATTCTTCGAGGAGACGGGGATGGGCTCCAAGAGACTGGCTCGGCCGCGCGCTATCGTGTCCATCCCTTGGAAGTTTGGATGACGGCTTGCTGGCGTCGCGGAATCTGTGCGTATTCTTCTTGCTGCCTTTTCCTTTTCATTCTAACTAGCCTAGGACAAGCTCCTGTGTCCCACTTGAGCCACAACGAGTTCAGCGACGACGACGGACCCAAAGCGTCTGTGAGGCGGTACGACTGGAAGACATTTATCCCTTTACTACGGCAACGAGACGCGTAAGCCCTGGAGAGGCAGCGTATGATGGATCACAAGGACTCAACGTTGCTGTCTCTTGGGCAAACGGGCGGGCAGACACGGCTGTACATCTTGCGTCCGGACCCCTTCTCCATACGAAATCCACCCCTTCCGACACTTCGCGCCCTCAAATATGTGGTTTTACGGTTGGGATTTTCTCCGCCGCCTACGACAGTCAGGGATGGTACTCATAGAGGACGATTTTTGCGACTCTGATCTTACGGCGAGCACAGGCGATGGCTTCGGACTGGTTTGCGTCGCAGGCACGGTGTGTACTCTGCTCATTCCATGTTACATTCCATCTTGACCTGCCTTAGTCCATTGACCCGTTCTCGTCATGTGTCTACAACGCCTTTCGCCCCTCTACTCTTCTCCGGGACGAACTTGCAACGCCGACGGCTGTCGGTTCATGAGGCTGGGTTGGCCTCGCAAGCAGCAACACTCTAGGAAGATAGCGCCGACTTCTACAGACTGTGTTACCTTCCGCGCCGTCGGGATCCGTGTTGAGATAGGGACTGGTTGCAGCCGTGGACACATCCAGCTGACACGGTGCATATTTCTTGTTCTCTTATTTCATTTATTTAAGTCCGTGCGCGTTTCCCGCTCCCGTTCATGACGCCGCTCGTTGAACTGTTCGCGCAGTGCAGGACTTGCCTGAATTGGTGTAAATCGCGTGCACACAGGTCAGATCTACAAACGGGTGTGATACATATGTATGAAGTATCTTGGTGACTGGCCGTCCTTAAGAGGCTTTGCAGTTAGATGAATTATGACAATGAATTGAAAGACTTCTAATGATTCTGTGAGCCGGATGAAGAGGTATGACTGAGTGATAACATTTCTTACTTGCAACACATCGGCTTGAGTTCTAGCTCGAGGTACACAAATCCTTAGGTAACCTTAAGCTGCACCTGGTATTTCCACTATTCTTCAGGAAACCAGAGTTACTGTTGGTAGACTTGAGTTGACTTAGCAAATGGTGAGCCTGTTTAAAGTGTCTGGAGTTGACCTAAGTAACATAGGTCAACTCAGGGCCCCCTGGTTAACTGCTAGTATAGACTTCTACTCAAGTTAACCTAACGCCAAAGTGATTTTCCTGATGTGACTACTGTCCCAATCCTGATTCGCATCGACTACGACAAAGCCCGGTATCTCGTTCGTCCTCCCAGGGATAGCGACGAAGGCCTACTCGTCATGGCAGTAGACTCGAGTTGGATGGGAGCAGGATGGGCGTTGTACCAAGTCACAGAGGGACAGAAGAAACCCGCCATGTACGGATCATGCACATTCAACGCCACACAGCAAAACTATGGTCAACCGAAATCCGAAGTCTTCGGTGTCTTTTGTGCCTTGAAAGACTGGCGACACCGTCTTTGGGGTGTTCACTTTTGTCTTGAACACGACGCGATATCCCTTGCAAAGATGCTACGCGATCCAGACGACGTTCCAAATGCTCCTATGTTACGATGGATACACTGGATAGCTCTATTCGACTTTGAAACACGACACGTACCAGCTACGGCGCTGAAAGCAGAAGACGCGCTTTCCCGTACCCGGATTGATACAGATTATCCGAATGCAGCAGACGATGCTGAGGAATTCCTTGATGCGTACGATCTTGCGTATGGGTCGAGGAACCTCATTCCTCCCTCTGAACGTTCGATGACTCAACTCACAAAGTTCATCTTGCAAGCCCTACAAATCAAGTATTCCAATCCCTTCATCACAAGCTGGAATGACAACTCGCGCTCACCTGTCCCCATCTACCGTCGTTCTCTCGCGCTCACATTCCATGAAGAAGCACTTTTCGAGAAGACACACCCACTACTCGCAAACCAACCCTACTCGCTTTTCGCGCACTGCGCACTCCGCTATGTTCAGCCATGGAATACTTGGCATACACCCGAATCATGTCCTCCATCCAAAATCATGCGCACTGCACTCCAGTACTTCTTTGGCGAAGAGATGGTCACACTTGAAACCTACATCTATCGCGCGGACATTTCCAGGATTGCACAGACTTCCTCAGATCCCCAAACAGACACTCCAACAATCTTTGACTTGCATCCAAAAGAGAAGAAGGATCAGAACGCGCCCAGACATATTCATGGTACCAGAGACAAAGACGACGAGGAATTTTGGAACTACATCATCGAATTCCTGCAGTCTGAATACTACCCAAAGCATCTCAAGACTGACGCGGAACGTCTGCGTTTCTTGAAGAAATCCCGCGGATATTTCCTACAAGACGGACGATTATGGAAATCACCAAAAGCGAACACAGGATACTTACCGCGGATCGTGGTGATTGACAAGAAGAAACGCCAACCACTTATCGCGCAAGCCCATATCCAATCTGGTCACCGTGGCAGGGACGCCACTTACAAAATTTTGGTCGATAGGTTCTACTGGCTGAACCTGTACGATGACGTATCGTGGTTCGTCCGGTCGTGCATTGAATGCCAGAAGTTGATGTCCAAACAACCCGTCCTTCCCTACAACGAGTCCCAGACTGCCCCACTTTTGCGCCACTTTGACCTAGATACCATCAAAATGCCAACCGGTGCCGGGAACGTCGAATATGTCATCCACGCGATAGAGCAAACGATCCTCTGGCCAGAAGCACGCGCTATTAAGGCCGCCAATGCGAAGACTATAGCCAAGTTCATCTACGAGGATATCATTTGCCGATATAGCTGCGTACCTGTCATTACGATCGACGGCGGCAGCGAGTTTCAAGGCGAAGTCCAGTTACTTCTGAAAATGCAGTATAACTGCACGGTAATCATGTCAACTGCATATCATCCGCAAGGAAACGCACCTGTAGAACGCGCGCATCAACCCTTGGTAGCCGCGCTGTTCAAACTCGCAGGAGATGCTAAAGGAAACTGGCCTCTCTTCCTATGTGCAGTCTTGTTCGCCCTAAGGACGACTGTTAGCCGCGCAACCGGTTTTTCCCCATACTTCCTTCTATATGGTCAACAACCCGTATTCTCATTCGATCTAGAAGAAGTTACCTGGCAGATCCTCGACTGGGACAAAGTTGAGACTCACGAAGACTTGATTCTCATTCGCGCTCGACAGATTACCAGGCGCAACGAAAAGATGGTTGAAGCGTTGAAGAACTTGAAGGAGAGCCGCCGTAGAGCGATTGAGGACCTAGCAAAGCGTAACCACTTCAAGTTTGATTTCACAGACTATGAAGTGGGGATGTACATCTGGCTGCGAGAATCCCGACTCGACGAGATCAAAGGAGGCAAAGGCGAATGGACGTATTCCGGACCTTACATTATCCACGAGAAATTGCCAAAGGACGCTTTCATTCTTCGCGAACTGTCTGGCGCAGTAATGCGAGGACACGTCAACATACATCGGCTGCGACTCTTCTATTTTCGACCAGAAAACCAAACCCTACGCTCAAGGTTAACCGCGCCAATCGAATCATCCCGGGAGACGAACTCACTGTGTCGACTCGACCGCGTCTATGAGTATCGTGCGAAGCACGGACTCTACTAGACGATGAGATCAACACGCCACACTCCTATCGAATCACTTCGAGTCGCACTGGATCAAACACGTATCAGTCGATCTGAACTGAATCGAGAAGACCCACATACCCCATCCCAATTTATCCTACACGTCTTTCTTTCAGCTCCAAACTTCTGTCTTGTCTTTCCAACAATAACCATTCCTTTTCCTTCATAAGCGACGACATCCTAATCAGAAAAATCAACAATCCATTCATCCCCACCTTCCTGATCATCGACATGAACAATCCCTTCATCCCCACCATGGACAACGTTGTCGCAATCCGCGTCGACGACGGACTAGAAGGCACCCACGAGATCCTATCTTTCGACGACGTCTCCAGATTCACGCGACCTGTGTTCGTGGGCGAAGAACCGGAAATGTGGTTCGGACAGAAGCAACTCCATGATTTCTACAACTGCAACCGTCAGTGTCCTGCTTTTCCGAAAAAGTTGTTTCACTTCACTTTCGCGAATACTCCTCCCCGCGACGGCATCCAACTATCCTCCGTTATCGACCCAACCCTTTCCCTCACCAATTCCTTTCTCATGTTCCCCTATGCCCGAGAGCACAACCACGGCAATGAAAATGAACCTCTCGCCGACGTCCCTCCATTCTCCCTTACAAAGATCGACTTCTCCAGACTCATCGTCGGATTAGACAAGGAGGGCAACGAGATCGTCCTTTGGGTTCGGGATCCATTCCTAACGGCGGCGGAGATATACACGTATTGCATCCACGGAGACATTCCTGATCGTTATGAAGGCACCGGGTTTGATGAAGACAACAGGTATTACCCGTTCAACCTGAGCTACCTTAATATGGTGGAAGGCCAAGTCCAGATCCCTGCGGTAAACCAACTTTGCAGAAAGGACGGGAAATCGTACGCCAGCGGAAAACATTTCCAATAGGATCGCCGTACACGCTTGAAGAAATTCGCCGGACCACACATATTCTCCTACAGACAATTTCACCACGCCTTACACCAGATGGAGAGAGAGCTTAACAGACGCTACCTTGACGGATATGCCCTCACCCTGCACGAACATCTATTCAACTACGCCAATCCACCCGAGCATGCCAACGATTACCGGAGGCAAATGATGGTTGAGACACAGATCCCATCGGATTATCCACCAACGATTGCGAGAAGGATCGAGTGCCGAATTAACGGCTGGGACGATACGGTCGACGAAGAGGCATATGAAGAAGGAGAGGAATACGGTAACGCCGATGATGAAGGTGATGAGCTCGGGACGACCTCAATTTTTTAAGGGTCACTGTGGAAGAGTACCGTGCACGGCACACGGAACTCTCCTTGATCAGACTAGAGATCCCCACGAGTACATACTCGAGTCGACTCGGGACTCGCCGGACGAGTACTCGTCACCCCAACGCGATGTTCATAACTCGCGGCGGACTCGAGTCGTAGTAGAGTCGAGTCAATGAGAGTCTGGCGAGTACTCGAGTATGTACAAGTATTTGCGAATCGACTCGCGAGTACTCACCAGTGATTCGTGCCCGCTGCCGACCCCCGAGCAATTGCGCAGGGGCTAGCGACGTGCATGATGTATGCAGTTGATGCCCACCCAGTTAGGGTGGGGACACCAAATGAATACTCGGTGGTGGGATGGTGGTGGCTGGGAGATGGTGGGGATGTAATCAGGATAGAGCAAGGCACGAGTGTTTACCCGGGTGCACCCGACACCCGCCCGGCAAATACTTGCTTCCCGAGAGCTGGACTTGCCACCCGCCAACATACTTGCTACCCGCAAGTACTTGACCCGCGGGTGAAGTACTTGGCAAGTACTTGCCTCCCAGGTGTGCAAGTACTTGCCAAATATACATCCATTGCTCATATTTTTCGTGCGCGCCGACGACCCCCGGGCAATTGCACGGGGGCTATCGACGAGCACGAGACAAAATGCTTGAGTACCCGCAGCTTGAGTTAACAAGAGCCGGGACTAAACAGAATGTGGATGTGTTGGGGGAATGGCGAGAGACGTGGAGAGAGGATGGAAATGTTGGGAGCAAGGAGAGGTGGCGTGTGAGAAGACGGCGCTTTGAGGCAGCGAAATAGTGAATGATCTAAGGTGAATAGGTATGAGAAATGACAGAAAGACAAGTAAACACGTACCGTGTAGGGCGGGATGCGTCCGCGACGCCGTCCAGCCCAATC
>QLPD01000622.1:0-44099 GCA_003314085.1 Hymenopellis raphanipes
ATTTGCCGACAGTGTCTAATATTCCCTTAAAGCTGATAGTGACATATCTGCATTGGTTGAAGATGCTGCTAGCTTCGCCATGTCATTCACAGGAAGTCCCGCATCCCAATCGACTCCTCACCTTTATATCTCTTGTCTCAGTACTTGGAGCTCCTCAGCGCCAGTCTCGAAAATATGGAAACCTCGCTTTAGCCAGCTGCCAGTGTTCTCGCCTGCACCCGTTGACTCTGCACCACTCCTTACCATTCCGACATCTACCTCAATGGCCGCATTTTCACCTGATGACTTGAAGATTGCTTCTACCTCTCTATCGCCTCCTCCCCTTACCACAAAGATGCACCCCACATACAAGCACATTCAGATCTGGGATTCCACAACGGGCGAACTACTCCAGGAGCTGGTGGGCAATACAGAATGGACTACATCTGTCTCTTTTTCTGATGATGGTTTATACATTGTTTCCGCATCTATGGACATGTCCCTCCGTATTTGGGATGTGTCAACTGGCGAGCAGTTGAGAGAACTGCTGGGCCACACCGGGTGTATTACAGCTGTGGCTTTTTCTCATGACACTCGATATGTTGTCTCTGGTTCCGAGGACAAGTCTGTACGCATATGGTTGCGAGAACCAAAACTCGGTGATCAGGTTAAGCGATTGGACGGCCATACCGATTGGGTCTGCTGCGTGGCATTTTCGCATGATGATACACATGTTGTCTCGTGCTCAAATGACAAAACTGTGCGGATTTGGGATGCGCAAACAGGACAGCAAGTGAGGGAGCTCACTGGTCATACTGACAGGGTCTTGTCTGTGGCGTGCTCCCCATGCAGTTCACAGATTGTGTCTGGTTCTGGTGATAACTCGATACGAATCTGGGATGCATCCACCGGTCGAGAACTGAAGCAGTTCAATATCCATACCTCCGATGTCACCTCTGTTGCATTTTCTCGTGATGGGCAGAAGATTGTTTCGGGATCGCGGGATAAATCGATCCAGATTTGGGATGTTACAAAAGGGGAGTTGTTGAACGAGCTCACCGGTCATACCAACCATGTTCGGTCTGTAATGTTCTCCCACGACGGGACTCGGATTGTATCGGCTGCAAGTGACAGTTCTATTCGTGTTTGGAATGTGATGGCACGCGAACGACCGGAAAACCTCAAAGGCCACACTAGATCAGTCCAGTTCGTAGCATTTTCGTCGGATGGCAAACGGCTCACTTCATCCTCTTCGGACAAAACTATTCAGATATGGGATGCAACGACAGGCCGGCAGCTCAAAGAGTTCGATTACGCTGCCCATCATTTTGAATCCCCGAGCCCAGTACTTTCTCGCGATGGTACATTAGCTTGTTCCACCAGCGCGAGCGGCGGTGGTTCTCAGGTGCTTGTCTGGGCAACGGCATCCGGAAAGCTGTTGGTAGACCAGTACATTAACGAGCTAGTGGAATGCCTGTCATTTTCTCCCGACAGTACTCGTGTTGTAACTGGCACACGCACTGGGTCCTTGATCATCTGGGATTCCAGGACAGGAGAGGAACTTCAAAATCTTAAGGGCCACACAGAGTCTATCACATTTGTTGCTTTCTTCCCTAACAATCTCCAACTTGTCTTTGGTTCAGCCGACGGTTCTATTCGGACCTGGGATAGGAGGAATGGACAGAACGTAAAAGTGCTCACAGGCCATACAGCAAGAGTCAAATCCGTTGCGGTTTCTGTTGGTGGCAAGCAAATTGTCTCCGGGTATTTGAACGGCTCTGTCATTGTATGGGATGCAGAGAACGGCGAACGTTTGAAGAGCATTAACCTAGGCTCGAGTAATTGGGTCCTGTCCGTCGCCGTCTCTCCGAGGATCGAACATCCCCAAATTGTGGTCGGGCTCAGTGATAAAACGGTTCGAGTCTGGGACTTGACGACGGGTAAAGTAAAAGTACTTCGTGGACATACTGATTGGGTCAATTCTGTGGCATTTTCACCTGACGGGACGTGTCTTGTGTCTGGCTCGGATGACACATCGGTTCGTGTGTGGCGAAATATAGAGGATCATCCGCCGTGGCATGTCAATTCTGATGGATGGATTTGGTCGCGCGGTGATTCACTGCGGCTTATGTGGCTTTCGCCTGACCGGCACCCGTTCCTCCTTACACCAGAGGTTGCCATGATCATATGGAAGAAGGGATATTGTTCAGTCTCATTCGAGGACTGTCATGTTGGTGAAGACTGGTACAAATGCTATAGTCCTTGATTTCCTACAAGCCTGTATTTACGTGTATACTGTATATATACCAAGAAAGTCTACCAAAATGTCTGTTCTTCAAGTCCATATGCAACATCACCAATTCCTTTCCTTTCTTCTCTCCTTGACTCACCTTCTCATTTAGTAAATGATTCCTGCTCATTTTCTACCCCTCCTCCTCCCTACCCTTCTCGATGGCATCATTGCCCGACGACGACGACCATCGAAATCGCGACGCGTTCAAGAGCGTGATCGGACCGCTTATTGTCACGCGTAGGTTTCCTTCTGACCACCATCATGATCATACCCTCTCTAACTTTGCTCTCGTCGAGCCATCGTCGACGCCGTCCTGCCGTGCCATTGGGCACCTTTCTTTTCTTGTCCCCAGGTCGACTGTATCGCTGCCAAGTTCACGGTTTAGTTTTCAACCTGGAACTCTTCGACGTCGGCGGCTCTAGAACAACTCAATGAAGCTTTTTTGGAGTAGCGTAATCTCTACTGTCGGTGTGTTTTTATCGCTCTCTGAACTCGTCATATGCTTACTTTCCGTTAGCAATCGCGTCGCTCTGAAGCTCTCATTTTCGCGACATCTTGTACTCCCTGTCGCCTGGCATTCCCCCTAGATGCAGTACGCACTGAGACGATTACGGCCTCGAAATTACCGCGGAGAACGGCTGACGGAGTTCCATAGTCCACTGCTTTGTCCGGTCTATAAATCGATAGATCTGCTTGAAAGTAACCGACGACTGGCCCGGTGTCTTCTTGGCCGGCGCGGGTCAATAATGTAAACGCGCGAGATGAACCCCGCCTCTGCCTCACTCCAGCGACTTAGACGTACGGCTAACGTCGAGAGGATCGTTAGGAGATACCCTCGAGTTCGAGGTAAGTTCCCATCTGACTTGATATCATCGCGTTTTCAAGTTCTTCTTTACCTTCCGCCTGGCTCGTTATGTCTCAATTCAAAGGGAATCCATCAGCATAGGAAGCTTTACTGGCTCGATCTTGTCAAGGACCCGCTCGTCACAGCTTTCCTTTGGTGCTAACATTTGTCTCTCCGTGGCTCTTGTGTCGCAGCACTAAGTTCATTTGGTTATTCAATTCGTGCGTTGAAGGCCTTTGAGTTCTTGAAATGGAATCCACCCAGACCGAAAGCCATTTATCTGTCCAGGCAGGAAAATGTTTTGGAGAGACTTTTATAGAGGGTTGGAACGATGGGACGACAGGGCAAAATTTGTTTGAGTTTCGCGTTGATTGAGTGGATGAAAGAGTTTGTTGCCTCCAGGCAAATGCTATCAAGGTACATTCGCAACTTGCCGAGAGCCCTTGCTTCACCACAGTCAACGGCTGCGTCCTCGTTTCGTACAGGACTTGTCCACCCTTGCGAGAGCAACTAGCGTTCACATATCAACCCCAAGATGACTGTCACACAGTCGGAGGGTTTGTGAAGGGGCTTGATGCTGGTCGATGCCTGCTATCGGTGCTGGAGGGTGTTCAGTTTTCTGAACGCGGGGATGAGAGCAATTTCTTCCTTGGTCGCACTGCGGCCTCTTCAGGTGAAACATCAACTAGGCCTCATTCTAACAAATCTTCGGGGACTGGCCCGGGACAGTCACCTTCATTTCCACGGAGGGTGAGGTGTAGTTGAATATTCATCATCAGCATACGAGGCTCTCTTGGAACCGATTTCGTCGAGGACCCACTTCATCGCAGTTGCCTTTGGTGCTAAAAGACAATGTCTTGCATCCCAATTTTTGGAGTATGTATTTGTCTCCTTGTGAGACTGGATCCGTGGTCGAAATGTACACACACTCAATACGCATTAGTACTCCAATTATACATACGGAAGAATTGTAGACCTTGTCTGTTGGATTTGGCGTGTTAAGGTGCTAGGATTACTAACACTGCCTTGAGGCCAATTGAATGTTAACGCTGTGGCTTGAGGCGTTCCAGTAGCAGTGACTGGCACAGACGATCGTGACTTGCCGAAAGCAAGCTTGCTTTCGCGCCACGATCAGCGCTGCGTCCTCGTTTCGTACAGGACCCGTGTCCGCCTTTGCGAGTGCAATCCATGTTTCACATACATATCCACCCCCAAAATGACCTCTAACATGGTCGGAGGGAAGGTGAAACTACGAGTTTGTTGTTATCGATCCCTGCTATCGGTGCTGGAGGTGCTCAACTCCGTTGAGTGCGGGGATGAGACCAATCTCTTCCTTGGTCCACTGTTGCCCTCTCTCTGCATGTCATCAGCTTGGTATTAGATCCTTGTTCTATGGGGTTTCATACTTCACGTATGACCTTGGGTCGATTGGCGCGCGAGCTTACACTCGAGACTGTTTCTTGACTGCTGGTGGGCTGCACTGCAATGGCGTATGCAATTGTGGTGTAGTTGTATGGCAGTTTGTGGATAGGTTATACTGGTGGTGCGTTTTTCATTTACGTAGTGTTCGTGTCGCAGCACTCAAGTTCGTTATGTTAGTCAAGTCGTGCATTGAAGGCCTTCGAGTTGTTGAAATCGAGACAAGACGAGTCGAGGCTTAGTCGGGTGTTCATGTCGAGCATACGAGGCTTTGTAGGGGCCGATTACACCTGGATTACGCCAAACTTGCTTCGTAGCAGCTTGTCGTTGGTGCACGAGTGACTGTCACGTTGTACTCCAATTTTTGGACCGTCGAAACTTGAGGCTCTTCGTGGGTCAATTCAGATGTATTTCTTTCCAGGTCTGCAGATAATAGCATGAAAAAAAAGTATGTGTCTTGGCATACAAAGTAGTGGAATACAGGATAGTCATCCAAGTATCGTCAAGGGATATCACCCTTAGACATATCTAATCAAAGTACGACCCTCTGCAAGACCAAATCAATACAACATTACAGCCGAGAAGCAAACAACTCACTCCATATTGAGAGGCATAAATTCAATCCCCTCTCCTTTAGTTTCCGAAACTCCACAAAGTCGGCATCTACGAGGTCTTCAATTGTACAGTCTCTCGCGAGGTCCTCTGATAGACGCCGTGGATCTTTAATTTGATCTCGCCAAGATGAATATCCTTCGTTGAAATAAACAGATCCCTTGCCAGGGCATCCAGGTTTCATATATGTCTCTCGTCCCAGCACAACGACGACTTCCTGTAGCTTTGCCCCTGTAGATGACTCTTCGGGGGACTGGTATCGAGCACTCAAAACACGAATGAGGGTGTCCTTGAGTTCGGCCTCCCAAATTGACCTGGATATTGTCGTCGCAGTGATCGATAGAGCCCGTAGTTTGGGCACGACAGCCCGATCCGAAAAACACTCGATGAGTCCGCCTTGAGGACGCTTTGCGCCGAACGAAAGCTTCAAATCTATAATCCCGGATAACGCGGAGAGGGATGCTTCAGGAGAAACAAGTGACCTCTCATACTGGTCGAACGTGAGCTCCACAGTCGTGATTGTGCACTCCGAGCGCTGTATGAATCGTTGGAGAACTTCCCCGTTGGACTGATTCGCGCGCGGGCAAGGGAGCGATAAACGCGTCAGTGCTGGGCATCTTATATAATCCAACAGCGTTATTGCGAGACTAGGAGACATGTCGATGAAGGACAATTTGGAATGGGAGACAACCGCCTGAGACCCAGGAATATTCGAAGTTTCCTTCCCATATCCAGGAATATCCGTCAATGTCTCCAGATGAGAGCAGCACACAAGCAGTTCCTGACATGTAACGACATGGTCAAGAGGAAGGACGAGCTCCGTTAGCTGCCTCCAGGGAAATTTGATCTTTGGCAGCTTTGTGATGTACGAGGTCGGGTGAATATCCAATGTCAGTCGCCGCAGTTGTGGTACACGTTTACCAAGCGAAGAAAGTAGTTTTGAGAAGGCATCTGTATCGTCGTAAAACACTATATCGAGTCTAAGTGCCATGAGCGAAGGCATTTTGTCGATCTTCAAGAATGGGTCGAAAGCCGATAGAGAGCCTTCAAAAGACGCATCATGCCAACTTTCTGCGCTCTTCGCGATAACGCTAATTTGTGTCTTCTTCAGAGCGTCCAAAGGGATATGAAATTTGTTATGCTTTGCAGACCGCGAAAGCGCCCATTCAAAGAGGATTTTGGTCCCAACTTTGTGGAAACGATTTCCACATTCATCCGTGACAGTAAAGGAGGTCCAGAGAGTCGCGCAGGACCAAGCAACTTGTCTCCACCTCCGGCAGACCTTTCCTAGAAGCCACGGACCACTACGTGACGAAGCAAACACGTCGTATGGCTTCTCGAACGTGAGGTGGAAGATCTCGAGGAGCACTTCGGGCGGAAGCTGATGGATGGGAGGGAACAGCGCGAGGTGCGCGTCACGGAAGGCGATTGTTGTGTCTCTCTCCTTCTTGGCGGCAGCCAGTGACGCCTCTAGCTTCTCTATATTGTAGTCCAAATCCGCTATGTCCGCTTTGGCATTGGCAACGAGATTCACGATGTCGACTCTTTCGTGGTCGTGCACGGTAAAGGCAATGTTTGTCCCCAAATGGGCCTCATACGGAGAGTGGGTGGGGATTCTGCGTGGCCTTTTGACCGGAGGAAGGCCGCAGTGGGGGCATTCATGGGACATTGCCGCTAGTAAATACTATGAGCGCGAAGGTTTACGAGGCGACTACTGTACTGGTACTCACTTGATGAATTCCGAGTTTAGGTACCCTCCGCAATCAGCCGACGCGTTGTTCGATGACAGTGAGAGCCGTGGTACGAAGGCAAGACGAACAAAGGTAGGTCTCGGAATCATTAAAATGTGCTCATGTGACACGCCAATGCCATGGCTGATTTGGACTCAAGCTTCAAGCTTCAAGCTTCAAGTTCCATGTCACTGTCAGCTTCAACTTCAATGAACTTCAAGCTCGAGAAACATTTTCCACTCCTCTCATGATCCAGGTCTTCGTGATCAATATGCTCATTCGACACTCGAACTTGAAGCTTAGCAGCTCTTCAGGACAAATGAAGGTATAGACGAAACTAGGCGACGAATCCGACGACTCCCTGGCTAACGCGTACGATCTCCCAATAAAGCCCCTACCCCCGAAGCTGTATCTATGTACTGGGTACTTAGTAGCAGTTGGCGGCGCCGACATTCCACTGGGTGTACAAGCCGTCGAGAACGGTGTCGTCCCAGGACTCGACAGTCGAGCCGACTTCAGCGGGAGCGACACCAGTCACCTCGATGATGGAGTGAACGTCATACGTTCCATCGTTGTGGCGGACGAGGGAGTTCGCACTCTGTGCTGCTGTCATCAGTTGGTCACTCTCCGAGTGCGACACACTTACAGTGAGAGTCTTTCCCTCGTAGGCGGCGCCGACGGCGTGGCCAATGGCTATTGGAAGAATTGATTAGCTAGCTGCACGCGTTACGACGCGGCCAAATTCGCGTACCATAGTTGATGGAAGTCTGGAGCTCATCAGCGCCAAGGTCGGGTGAGGGGGTCATGATGAAGTCGCAAGTCGTGCTGGCCCGCTTCATGGGGGTGGCAAGAGCGACGGTGGCCAAGATGGCAACGGCAAAGAAAGATTTGGAGAACATGATGACTTCAAGAGTAGCAATGAGTGAGTGACTGAGGCTGTTGGGAAGGTGAAGAGATACTGAAGGACACTAACCAGAAACGCGACGTATTTATACGGTCACGGCCTCACAATACCGTCGGCTCAAAGAGCAAGCACGCGGTACAGGGACCCTTTGATGGACGTTATATGTGGTAATATGCCCTGGCCTTCAATTACTGATCGCGTCGCGTCGCAAACTCGAAGAATGCAGAAGAACTCAGTCGGGCTTGGAAACTTGAAATGCCAGAGCTGCCGACTTACACCTCAATAACCGGTTTGTCTGGTGCCCTTGAATTTCCGCTCTCTCACATTCCACTCACCCACACACGAAATCACAGCGTGTTTCTTTAGCAACATATTATGATGCGATTCAAATAAGTAAGTGTTACTCATGATGCATGAGCCTAGCGCCTGGAGCGCGTATCTTCCCTCCTGCGATCTTAAGAGCGCTTTCGTTTCCTGCGCCTTCATTCGCTTTCAATAGTAGGGACAGTGCACTACTGGATGTGCATGAACGGGTGAATCAATTCATTCCGTATTTTTCCCTTGCCCGGGTGCAAGCCTAAGGCCTCCAATCGATCACATACCCGCTGGATGAAGTTAACTCACTTACAATAAGAGCGCTCGGAAGGCCGGCTAAAAGGCCGTGTTAAGTAAGAATGAGGGGAACAAATAACTATAGACCGAAATCCTCTTCTCTCACTTTCGACCAGAAAACATGACCCGGGCCAAGGGTCCGTGCGCTACCGTGACCTTTGTGAACACCTCCATGTACCTTCACGCCAAAACCCAGTTGTTCCATATCTACAATTGTCCCTTTCCGTGCCATTCTCCGTTAACCCGACAATAACCTCTGGGGCGTGTCCTGCCTCTACCCAGTCCACTATCGCTAGTAAAACGTTATGGGTTGACACATTCCGCCCAACTGTATCAAGTCCGGCGTTCCCAATCAACGACGGCGCTCCAGCTGCCCCGCCGCCACAGTGACCCATTCCGGGCACGAGGAATAGACGATAGAACGTGTCCATCGCTACCGGATTCAAATCCATGGTAGAGGAGATGTGATTGTACAGCGCCTTGGACTCTCCAGAGTTGATGAGAGGATCCGCGCGACCGTGGTATGCCAGGTACTTTCCGCCTTGCTCCTTGAACACGGACAGGTCTCCAAGATAGGAAGATATTCCGAAAGGATCCATGATTTCTGAATGGTATTGGTTTAGACGGTAAGTTCAAAGAGCACGATGCTTAGACTGACCTGCATAGTAGAGGTCTGCTAAACTGAAGTTGTCAAAGTTGTGATATTTATCCGTATAATACATATTTTGAAAGAAGCCCTACAGTAAAGTGGCCAGGATGAGACGTATTGTTGAAGAGCACATTCGCGGAACACTTGCCTCAGTGTAAATGTTGGGATCTCCGGAAAAAAGAGTTTGCCATGCATCGCTTGCCTCTGCCCCGGGATCGAATCGCGGAAACAGCGTCTCTCCTCTCAACCCGACTAAAGGGCTGTAGATTTGTTTAACCACCTCGAGCTGCACGTCCGATAGACACGATGTAGCGTTCGCGCCCGCCTCGTATGTCAGACTGCTGAAATCAGGACTACAATCATCTGGCTCGGCAATGATTCCATCTATCAGCCCGTCAAGCGCGTCGCACTGAGAATAAATCTCCTGGGATATGGCGCTCCATTGTGGAGCTGTGATGAACTTGGGAGATTCCGGTGCGAAAGGAGCTCCAACCCATCGACCGGCAAGCCCTTGATAAGAGCAAAGTCTGTTGGAGTCCGTCGCCGGGGATCCTCCGACAATACCTTGAGCTAAATCAGAACGCGTTGGAACGCACGCGACTGAGTAGATCACCGTTAAAATCACTCGGGTATCTAGATGCCATGGTATGAGCCTGTCGACCGCCTGTAGAGCAGCCGAGGTAGTAGGCGTTGCTGATGTTCGTCCCGTAATACGCCGCGATGATCTGTTTTCCCAGCACAGTGGCGACGTGGAGTGAACGATGAACGAAATCCTCGGTGACTTCGGGGTTTTCGTAGAAGCTATCAGAAGTCGGGCCGTCATGACCAGCGTCGGTACCAATGGAAGCAAAGTGCATGGCCGCTCCGTAGTCGAGGTTGGTGTAGTCGATACCTATTAGGAAGCCGTCAGCGCACAGAGCACCCAACTTGCGAGTTGCACATACAACCAGCAAAGCCGCTGTTTCCTACCGTGAGGGACCTCCCATACCATTCATCCGGCATCCACACTTCAAAGTGAACAGCCGAAGTAGAAGACGTGTTTACGGTCGCGTCTACACGACACATTGCTGCCGTCGACGTCGTGTTGACTTGGCAGACTCCCAGGGTAGCTATGGTGGCGGTAGCAGCAACATAAGAAGACTCGTATATAGTAGTATTCGCTAGCATTAGCATGTTCTTTAGTGAGGAGCAGCTAAGCGCCATGGCGAATTCCCAAGGGAGGAAAGCAAGACTCGGAAGTATGTGGAGAAGAAGCCGCATCCCTGAGAGTGACCAGCAGTTCCCAGCAAAGATAGCCAGCATCACATGTCGGAACCAGCTTCATCTCGATAATGCGGTGGTCAGAGCACGAAGTTCAGGAACGTTCAGGTAGCATGGTGTCTCCGAAAAACTCATCATCGTGGGAAAAGATCGGCTTGTCGTGCCGATGCGCGGCTTGGAGAGCCTTTCTCATTTCACTACCTCGATGACCTGGCCTGATTCCAGTCTACAGACTCGACTTTCTGGGAGCAGATGAAATGACTTGAACAAGCTAGCTGTTTGCTCGTCAATAGAATGAGCATGCAATGGATCAGCAACTTTGACAGCTATTAAGCTTCTTACACCCAGCGTGCTATCATTCCGGCGCCTATGAACATGCCACTGCTACCCATTACGTTGATTCTACAAGTACCGAGGTGAGCATTTAGCTCTCAATGTGACGTTATGCTGTCTTGCGCACAGCCATCTGTTAACTCATGTTCACGGTTCACACGCTGGTAGCATTTTGTACCACCAATGCTATCGACGGGGAGCTGAAAATTGTTTGCTCGCATTGCAGTCATCTGAATGCCTAGTACTTCTGGATGTGCGCAAATGCAGTAGCATGATACAGCAAAAAGACTATAAACACCTTCGATGACATTGTCAAATCCTGCGCGCTCTGCTCCCCCGCTGCGTTCGAGTCTACCTTGACGACCTTGAACCATGAAGCTCTTCCGAAACCGGCACCCAAGCAACGAGGGACTCCTCTTGGCTTCCAATCAACTCACCGAAACGATGTCCGGGACCACCAACGAAATACGACGATATCTCGTTAAGCCCCTGCGTAAACTATGTAACTCTAGTACAGTACGTGTTTTCACAAGTTTCGTAGAGAAAGCCTGACAAATCCATGGCAGATCTCCCGGTGCACAATGTGCACGACAATTGTCCAGGAAATGACAGATGCACTCGTCCGTCTCCTATCTGAAGGAAACTATTACCTTCTCGAACAAACGGAGAGCCGCCTTCCTTTCAGCGAGATTTTGAAAGAGTACGTTTCTACTTTTGCGGGGGTGGTGGCGTTGTGCTCAAATTTGACTACATAGTATAAAGCGGGGCTATCGAGGACACAAGAGCCTGATGAGCCGTTTAGGCCTTCGGCCTTTCAAGCACGATGTAAGTGCGATAGATAAGCTCAGGAAGCGGCTCCGTGAAGCAGACTCTACGCCTGTACCGGTACCGCGCAGCTCTCTCGCTGCATCCTCATCCTCAGAGACAGAGACAGCGCCGCCTGAATGGCCCAACATCGTCCGCATCCTATGCTACAGTGCCGGGGCTATCATCGACGGCTTTCCGCCTGTTTCTTCACTCTCTGTTATTCCCAAAGCTGTCGCGGCCGCGATGACCGCTTTTGAGGTATAGGTCTTTCACTCGGTGACATAGCAGAAACAGTGCTGATGGTAATCCGTAGAAGTATCATCAGAACAACGAAGCACGAAAAGATCTAGGACAGTGGATAAAGGACATTGAAGCCGCCGGTGATTTTACACACCTGCAACGGTTCGTGTTTCGATATTCAACTCTCTGAACGAACGCTGATTCGCACCATACATAGTCCGATGGATCTATTCCAGCAGACTGCGAAGACCATGGAATCACGACATCATTTCAAGCGTTTGGTCCACGCTACATCGGAAGAGCAATCATTAATCGTTGCTGAGAAGAAGATCGACCGTGCACTGATGCTCGAGCTTGTAAGTCTGGTAATTCCTTGCCATTCGCATTCTCATCTAATTGCTGGCGCATCTTCACAGCTGAGTCACATGTCGCAGGCTCTGCAACGGACGTCGGAGATTGTACGATATTTCCTACTACTCGTGCCGTTCTTTTCATTGAACCTTCTCAGCTTGATCAGACTTCACAAGGTCTGAAATGGATTGATGCCATGTCCAAAAAGGCACCATTAAACAACCTCGAGAAACCAATCGACCATGACCTGTTACTTCGGATTGTAAGGTTATTTCTCACCATTTTCTTGACCTTCTAACTCTCTACGCCCTTTTCAGATCTCCAAATCTCTGCAATGGGTTCAAATGGCACTCAACTCCGACATGCTCTCGTCGTGGATTTCTACCGCTCTTCAATCTCTCCGAAGCTTAAAGGCATCAGTTGCTTGGAGCTTCTACCGTACCCCGAGAGGATTTGTCAAATAATGCTCAAATGAGTCCCGTCCTGGCGTCGTCGGGTATATATGCTGTTCAGTTTTTGAAACCACCACCTACATATCCTTGTTCTCACTTGTTATTTCACCTGTCTTGATCTCAT
Source organism: Hymenopellis raphanipes (assembly GCA_003314085.1). Lineage (NCBI taxonomy): Eukaryota > Fungi > Basidiomycota > Agaricomycetes > Agaricales > Physalacriaceae > Hymenopellis > Hymenopellis raphanipes. The sequence continues at coordinate 12,610 of QLPD01000622.1, forward strand.
ACCCTTTCTTTCTACTAGTACTACACATCTCATAACATTTCCATTGTAATCAGGATCGACCTTCAAAAGCTTCAAATTTCAAAGCTTTCCGCATGTTACTCTTTGGTTACTCTCAAGATAATTCAGCTTGAGATGCGCGAATACTACGATGCTGGCCTCATGAAAAGCATTGAAAAATGCAAGCGCGTTAAAAGTTACATGGCAGGGACGTAGACTATAGGTATCGAGATGGGTGAGGAATTGTACACAAGATAAGTAGAACAAGAAAATGCAAACCCTGAGAGCCATTTACGAGGCGGGAGTAGTCGTGCTGGCGGTGTAATCCTATACAACAATGAATCGGGGAAAGTCATGACAAGTCGACGAGGACAAACCTCCATCTCGGCGTCGAGGTCCGCGGCCGTCTTGGGTGGTCGTTCAGCCTTACGAGGCCTACCAGCACCACGACCGCGCCGTCCTCCTCGGGGAGCGCCAGTGCCCCTTGAACTAGAATAAGCCGAGACCTTCCACCGTAACGAACGAGCAACGAACCTCGCGGCTCCATTTTGAGCAGCGCCAGCAGCAGGAGCGACACGGGCGGCAAGGGTCTGGGACGGTTTTGAGGGATCCACGACGATTTCAATCTTCATGGGCCGTTCTAGTGATGAAGGGAAGAGAGGAAGTTGGGAACTTGTCAGTCCACTGCATACGTCGGGAGAGGTAGAAGCAAGTAAAAGCGAGGGACGCCGGCAATAGGCACCCTCATGTTCGTACCGGAGAATCGTGGCCGTCGTCGTCTCTGCGCTGTGTAAAAGGTCGCCATCATTCTCCCACAATCCACACAGCGTCGTCGTTTGTAGTCCGCCGTTTCCCCACTACTTCGCCTCGAGGCTGTGTGCACACAAGGTTGATCAGACTTTGTGTACAGACGCCGGTGGCTGCCGAGCCTGATTCATCGACAGACAAAACGAGCTGTACGGCTGGCTGACCAGGCCATGGTTCGAGCGGCCGAGGCCGTCGTGTGCGCAACAGAGACCGCCAGACACCACGATCCCCCTGTAACGGTAGAATAAAGCGGTCGCGGGGCAAGGATACGCAAAGAGGTTAAAGGAGGCGATACTAACTGCCATCGATGAGTCGGTTGTTGTACTGCTGGTACGCCTTTGTTCCGTCTCCCTTTTGTTGGAACTGGACGGCGGCAACGCCCTTGGAGCGACCATTGGCATCAAAGTGAAGGGTGAGTTCTCGGACAGGGCCGACAGTGCTGTGGAAGAGCTCCTGTAGGGCAACGTCAGCAACAAAAAACGAGGCATTAGTGCGAGGCTGTACAAACCTTGATTTGGGCTTCATTAACGTCGTGGGGAAGATTTGAGACAATAATCTTGTCTGCAGTTGGCTGGGCAGCAACAGCTGGCTTTGCGACTGCAGCAGCTTTAGCAGCCTTGGCTGTGGGACTGGGAATGGCACGGCCAACGATTTGCTGCTTGGCTGTAAGGTTGCGGCGACTGCCTCTGCGGATGCCTCGGGGACGAGAGGTGATGATCTGAAAAGGAAAAAAAGCGAGAAACATTAAGATGGTGGCGCGAGTCCAAGCGGCGAGAGTGGGCCCACTTCGTCAAGAGCCTTGTCCATGTTGTTGAGAAAGACGACGAGAACGGTAAAATGTGGCTAGTGGTCGTGAAAGCTGTGGGCTGGTGGCGGTCAGAAAGAAAGGAAGGTCCAAACATCCAACAAAGGTAACTCGCCAAGGCTGGTGTTCAACAAAGAACAACATATTACGTACTTGCTATCGACACTCACAAAACGCGTCAATATTTTGAAGAGGACGTGAGTATAAAGGTAAGTTGGCGACATTTGGACATAGTTAACAAAGGTTTATTCATCTCAGCTAAAACCACCATGTCGCGAGGAGGTTTTGGTCGCGGACGCGGCGGTTTTGGCGGCAGTAGCATGCCACCTATGGGTTTGACCCATGCCGACATTCAGGCGTTGTCGAGGGACGCCACAGAGTTATATCCAGTACGTCCTAGGCGCGTATAATATCTGTACTAATCCTGACTGATATGTAGCCTATGCGCCCACCAGTAATGTCCGACTTGATTGATGATGAGCGTAAGATATGTCGATATCAAATTGGATTCGCCGAACGACTGCGACAATCGCAGTACTATGTCGTAGAGACTGTCAAGTCCACAAGTCCGTCAACTTGCGTCGGATTTTGAGTCGAGCTAACTTGTGACTTAGAAATCGAGCGATATGTCGACAAATACAACGTATCCGTATCTGATAGACCCAAACTCAAACGCAAACAACTACACGAACCGTTCTTCCCAAAGGATATCTTTGAAGACTACTTTAATCCGAAACGAAAAAAAGGTTAGATATTCATCTCTTTCTTCCTTTCCATTCCTTACGTTCCGCAGTGGCAAAGAAAAAGGTAGTCACTACCCGCGGTCTCGACCTATCCGATCTCGAGGAAGGCTCTGAAAAGTCTGGCGACGAAGCCTCTGTCGGCGAATCTGCCCAAGGATCTGATTACGACGTCGACGAAGAATACGACAATGACTATGCCGGGAATTACTTCGACAACGGCGAAGGAGACGACAATGACGACCTCGGTGAAGGAGGAGATGATGGCGGCGGCGGTGGTGGTGGCGGTGGCAAGTGTCCTCTCCATTTACTACCACAGATAACTCACACCGCCCATTGCAGACTGGGACTAATCGAAAACAACATCAATTGTATCTTTATCGTATCGCTGTGCACAACTTGTTACTTCTGAAAATCAAGTTGAGCTTTCCATTGTCGACAGTCGTGCTCACCCCAGCGTCCTGCGTTCAAGGGGAAACACAGTGTTTTCATTCTTTTGACAATTCACAGATGCGTACTTGACCTGCAAACAGCGGAATTTCACGTTTTTTGGGGATCGCCTTCTTCCCGAGCAGTCAAGCTCGAGTCGTCTATTCATGGTTTTGGATCTGGACCGCAGTGAATTCACGCCTCACATCGTGAGTTCCATATTGAATTCCAGATCGCTTCTCTCGTTGAGGCTGCTCTCGCCTCATTTTGGATGTTCTTCCTGTTCTGGCACGTCAAGGTATTGCCCTTTCGCGGAAGGCTTGATATGCTAATTTCTCGAATAGGGTTGAGAGATGCGCGCCTGTTACCCGAAAAGCGTGTGGGATGAAGTTCAAGTTGGTTCCAACGGGTTCGTCGTCTTGATGCACCCCGGTTTCGACCCGGAGGTCTGCCATTGTGTCCCTTCCTGGTTCCTTCCTCTGGCGCATTCGTGCCACCATGGTTCTGAGGATCACGCCAATGTACCCGCGGGTATTTCGGAACATACTGTGAGTCCGTGTCGTTGTGGAGCTTCGCACTTTTATTGACTTTTTTTGGTAGTTCTTTCATTACCAGGGCTTCTCTGGCTTGATTTGATTAGATGAAGTTCGTCATTTACGAAGACAGCCAAGTAAGCCGCGCCTTTCATGGAGTCAATAAAGAAGAAATGGAGCGTCTTACGCGCCTAGAGAGTCAATTTCCGTTTGTACAGATCCGACACCGTCGCGTTGTCGAGGTCTTTGATGAAGAACGCTCGCTCCACGCTGGTAGCTAGCGCTCATCGTACATTTTTGAGGGTTACGGCTACCGAATCTTTTTCGAGGACAGTCTCATTGGGACTTGGAGCTCACCGTTCCCACTCTGGGCTTTGTTGTACCTACCTTGAAATATCCAAAAGACAACTTTTCAGCATTGTAGACCTAAAATTTTCCGCGGCCATCGATCTTCCTGCAAACCCTTCTATATACTTGGCAACAAGTGAGTGCATACTCAATTAGGGCAATAAGTGTACTGACCTCGATAAGGTAGTCCACCTTACGAGGAATTAAGATGCATGAACCCGACACCGTCGCGTTGCTGAGGCTTGCGAAGATCGTCGTCAATCGCGCCCCACCCGCTGTTCAGTTCTAGGCGCTCCGGTCGCACATGAGACTCCGGCAGGAGCGACGATGTGGAGTACATTTTAGGGTACAAAAAACGAAGAGGTAAACGTCGAGCAAATAGAAAGATGAATTTCTAACAGATTTCCAGGACCACGATACTAGATTATTAGTGGATGCTTCCCGCGTGCCCGATGGAATATCCGCGCCGCCGGGTATAGACTCAATAGGGCGGGAGATCCAGCGAACGAATAAAGTGGTGCATCTTGCGTTCTCACCTTCGGCAAGTACCACGCCTATTACCGGCACTAGAACCGTCTAGCCGCGGGACAGTTTCACTCAATCAGTCGGATCGACGGGGAGGTTGTGAGTGGCGTACTCTGCGCATCGACTATACCGGATTTCTCGGACGAGGGAGGTACCCGGAAAACCCAATCAGCCATACCACAGACAGGTACAGAGGTTTGGGTCAAGTCTACTTGACAGGATAGTCAAAGTGACAACGCCACGCCCACTCAATTGCGGATGTAAGGTACAGTGGCCAAGAAAAACTCTGTCCAATGGATCTAAACCTAAACTACTAAACTACTATGTACCAAAGGTCAAACTCGAAACAAAATGCCATAACACCGTCTATCCAACTGTTCGCCGCGAGAAGAGTAAGTACCGAATCATTAATTCAAAAAAAATGACACCATAAATGCGCGTTCCCAACCCAGGCCCGCTAATTAGAAGTTGCGAACCCATCCACTGCTCTTGGTAATGAAGTTGAGGTGCCCGTCGCCGTGCTGATCCTGGCCGCCCGCGTTGGTGTTCATCGTCGTGTCGATCGCGTCGGAGAACGCGGAGCAGGTGTACTGGGCGGCCTTGCCGTCGGGGAGGGTAATGCCCTTCACCAATGCGTCACTATACAAAAGAAAAGCACCGCGAGGTCGTAACTCACCTTTCCACTGTTGTCGAGGTAAAGGTTGACGGCCTTGCAGTCGCAGATCTTGATGCAAAACTCGACGCAGTCTGTCGTTGTTGGGAATGGTGAGTACTACGCGCACGGTATGGGAGGTGCGGGCGACTGACCAGTGACGGGCGTGAAGGGATCGACGAGGGTGAAGGTCAAGTACGACGCGGACTGCGTCGCGGCGGTCTGGTTGTCGAACACCTTGGTGAAGAACGGGACGCGCGCGTCGAGGTCTGCGACCGGGGAGGCGGCGACCAAGGCGCTAGCAGCGAGAACGAGAGCGATGAAGGAGCGCATTATTCAAGAAAAGAAAAAGATGTCGATGGGAAGTAAGTACTAGTGCTGGCTTCGGTTAGCTGACTTGGCCCTCTCCAACAGAATCTGAACACCCTTTTATACGCGCACGCGAGAAGAGTCGAGGCACGCCCCTCGGGAAGAGCTGAGCTGAGTGAGGCACACACAACGTCAATCAGCAGGAACACCGGGACACAACCTTCTCTGGCGCATGCCTCTGCGGAGACACCGGAGCGTAGCTCAGAGTCAGAGGGAGAAACACGTAGCGCCGAATCGCGCGCGCGCCACTAAATTGGTTGGGTGGGGGAGAAGCGAATATAGATTAGACGTAGGGGCGTTCCTGCTTCTGCTTCTGCTTCTGGATTTCGCGCGAAGGGAAATCGCGATTTGCAGGCGGTGTGTGGCAGGAACGAGGCCAGGGGCCGCTGATACGAAGGCTGGCTGTCTCACGCCAACGACTCGGAGGGGAACGTGTGTACCTCGCGTCGTACGCGTCCAGGTGGTACGAGACGAACGCGGAAGTGACAAGATAATTATGTAGGCGAGAGGATATTCTTTTGGTTGTGCTCGTTATTAAAAGAATATTAATCTGCAGAACCGTACAGTGTACACCTCTGTCTACAATGTGAACGCCGGATTGTGCGGATTCTACCGTCAGTGCAGAACTGTCACAGTCTTGTAAGTACGTCGTGCGCATTGGACAAACGGCAGCCTGAGATTACATTTGAATGCTGTGGCGAGGGTAGCAGATCAGTACTCCCAGCGTAAGGATCGGAACATTATTGTTCCTTCTTGATAGCATCATCAGAGGTTGGTTATAATCAGTAGACACTGCCTGCTTAGGACCGCGTATCACTGTCAGGTCGCCAGATCTTCGGAGGCTAGGAAAATGACAGGAAATCTCAGGCAAGCCGGCTACTACAATTTTAGTGAATCGTCCAACAAGTGACACGGAAGCCTTGTCAAGATCCCGCCGTAGGGAATTCGAATTCCTCGCCTTCGAAGAGAACCCCGATAATCCATCTGTGGATCCGAGCCAGCTGTCATCCCACAACAGTTGACTCGCGGACTATAATGGAACTGAGCGCGAATACTTTTGCTCAAATGATGTGAACTTGCAATGAACTTTGCGTCGCGTACTAAGATTACTATATGATCTAGTCATATGCGTAGGGTAATAGGTGGAGATGGTATAGAATACAGGCGTAGTGTGAGTAATACAGTAGTACAGTCCGTGCCTTCGTGGCGTCATGTCAAGTCCTACGTCAAGGGTATTGTAATATAAACGCCTTCATGTGCTTTTCCCAGGAGCAGTACATCAAGTTCCCCTCCTTCTCATCGCCACCATCGTTGAGCTTATTGGGCCCATTGCATGCTTCCAGCAGCATCGTAGGCAAGCGGCCAATGCAACGCTGCAGATAGTACTCCATGTCCACAGATCGGCTGTGCTGTTTCAGGAATCCAGCAGTGGAGATAGAGCGTTCAGAGGAGGAAGGATAGAATGAGGAGCGGGCGAATCGAAAGGAACGAGCACGAGAGCGCGGCGGAGAGGCAGCTTCAACGCGTTGTAGGACTTGTTGGTAAGGGCCCGAATCAGGAAAAGAAAGTGTTATGTTGCGGGTGGAGTTGAAGGCGATAGATCTGAGTTGGGGGTAGTGATGACACATAGAGCCAGGTGTGCCACAAACGACAGGGCAGTCAGGATTTGGGCAGCCTTCTGGTTCAACGCCGTGACGCTGACACTTGCCGTGAAAGTAGCCAGGAAAGATGTCCTTTTCAAACATTGCAGGCGCGTCATTTTTGAAAGCAGTAAAGAATGGTTCGAAATAGTCGAGATCCTTATCCTTAGAGGACCTGAGACCGGTGTAGGATAGGAATTGAGCTTCCTGTAAGGGCGGGTCAGACAACAGATATACAGCGAGAAAATGAAGCGCATACACTAGCTTTGAGAAGTCTTGCAACCACAAGTGACCATAGCTTAACAAGCTCGTTGGTCGTTCCAGTGATACATTCGCCTTCACATGCAAGCGCGATGACCGGCAAGGCGAGCAAGAAGCAAAAGAAGGTGAATTGCATGACGAATACACAAGGCGGTGAATGAGATGGTCGTGGTTCGGGTTCAAGAAGGAAAGAATACGCCACAATTTGTATGGCTGTAGCCAAACAACTGAACAAACAAACACGACGCGTCGCCACGTGCAAGTTCCGCGGCTATGTACACGGTCGAAGTCGCGAGATTATTTAATTTTGTTAGCCATCGAAGAAATACAATGTTAACTGCACTGATCCCAAATCCACAAGTCCACGAAACACAAATTTATTTACAGGAGATCCACCAAACCCTCGGCCATGTTTGAGGTGTTGCAGTACCAGTACTCAACGGTGGTCTGTCGGTCAATGTTAGGCAAGATAGGAAGGAAGAATGAAGAGACTTACCTGGAGATAAACAGTGCCATCCTCGATGACGACCTCGTTGTACGTCTTCTTTGTCTTCGGTACCACCCTCAGCACAAATGTCTTGGACGTGAAGACCTCCTGCAGACCCTCCTGGAGCATGTCGTCGTCCTTGAAACCCTGCCTCTCAAGCTGGTATTTGAGACCATCCTTGAAATAACCAAGCGTCGCCCGGCCAAACTGGGCGTGCCAGTCGGTAGTCTTCTGGCTAGACAACATTTTGTAGTTCTCCTCAAAGTTGGGGTCGAGCTTGACGTCGGGGATGCCAACAAGGGTGGCGATCTCCTCAGTCAACTCGTCGACTTCTTCCTCCCAATTAGCGTCGACGCTGTTCTTGGCGACGATGGATAAGCCCTCGCGGGGAACAGACTGGACGGCCTTGAGCAAGTACTCGCCGAGACTGCCGGTGTTGCACCCAAGGCTGTCGTGCTTGAAGAGAATCCGGAAGACGCCATCCTTAATCTCGGCATCGATGTAGGCACCCTTGTCGCCAAGGGTGTTGACACCGAGGGTGAGCTCAGATTGAGAAACAGCGGCGTTGAAGTACTCCTTGCCATCGTCACCATACTTCTCGAGGTAGTAGGTAAGCGCAGAAATGAAGCCTTCGGTGTAGCTGTAAGATTCATTGATTAGCATGAGTCGAAATGAAACGACCAAAACGAACCTCTTCAGTGTGTATCCGGCTTCCGACCTTGAGTCGGGAGCATTGTATGCCCAGATAGCGGGAACATCGTAGTTGATTTTGAAAGCTGGTACACTGAGGAGCTTGACGATTTGCTCTTCAAAATCTGCCTTCTTGGATTCGAAGTCATCGCGCACTGAAGATAATCAGCCTAAAGATCTCAACATTGGGAAACATGGAACGTACCACTCTTCCTCACAGCAAGAGGAAGCTTCTCAATAGCAGGCTTGGGAGTGAAAGCGGGCGTTTTGGCCATGGCTGGAGTCAGGAGACAATGGAGTGGCGAATGTAAGAGAGGACGGGGTGATACCTCATGGCTCTGGAGAGGCAAGCGTTATATATCTCCGAGGAGTAGAGTTCGAACGTGCCTAAGTCCATAGCCTCCTGTGGTATCGATCAGGCCCCGAGACAGGATGTCAGGAGGAAACATAGACTAGACCAAGAAGAGCAGGGAATAGTGGACAAGTTAGGATGAGCCGACATGAAAAACCCCTCTTGCGCGTGGAAAATATCATTAATCAAGTCGCGCCCAGTGTACAGATGCGTATCTGACAGTGACAGACTCTACACATTGTCGTGATTGGCAAGGAAGAAGTTGAATCTTGAAGAACAGGGACGTCTCTGGCACGTGCTCCCATCAACTTGCTCTCAGCCACGACAAGATTACTATCTTTCCTGTCCAATCTCTTTGTCCAGCTCAGCGGAATCAGGAGCCACATACTATTAGCGCCCTCCTGTCTAAGTCTGTCAATGTCTGCTGAGCGCTTGAGCCAGGGTACCAATGTCGATCTGTCCTTTCAATTGGACGTACTGCTGTCAATTTCCAAGACGATGCCCTTGACGTATCACTTGGTAACCCCTCCCGCAGGCGACTCTTGATTTTGATCAAGTACCTGCCTACCCTCGCAGTTCACGAGCCAAATTCTCCCCATCAATGGCTTCCGACATGTACGCTTTCCTCTATGCCCTCCATACTATCTCTGGCTAACACACGCTCAGTCCTCTCAAGATACGCGTCGACATACGCGACCTCTGGGACTCACCCAACTCCTCCATTCACCAACCGATCGAGGAGCTCACCAAGACGCTCGGCCACAAAATAACCCCCATCGCTCAATGGCCTTCTTTATGGATAGAACTGGGCAGTCGCTTCCCCGACAAGACGGTATTCGTGCCCACCATCATCAGCACCACGATCGTCTGGTACGAGCGTCTTCTGGCGCGTCTCGACGCTGACGAGGACTGGGCCGAAGAACTCCTGACAGCCCTAGCTGAAGTCGGCACAGGCGATCTCGATTTACGCGTCGAACCCGCTCCTGCCAAAGCCAATCGTCCTAGCACGACCTGGGACAAGAAGGTTCACGTTTTCCGCCTGCGCATCCCCAACACCGATCCCATGTCGCAGTCTCGTATTGCCGCGTTCCTGGAGAAGGATTTTGAGGGTCTATTTACCCCAGGAGGTCCTGTCGATGACGATGTGGATTGGGCGGATGTTCCGCCAGCGGCGCCTGTTGAAGCCTCTCGGGCTCCTCCGCCGGTGCAGCGCGGTCCGCAGGCAGCAGAGTCGTCTGTGACTGCTGCTCCGGAACGTCTTCCCGTTCTTGGTGCACTGGCACGCCCTTCAGACTTGTTTCCCGCAAGCCCTCCGTATATCCTGACGGTCACGTTGACGGGGCGGGAAGGTATGATTGTGCAATGCTCCCATGAGCCTAGCTTGGAGCTCATGAATGAGTATCTGAAGAAATGGGGAAAGACTAATCCCAATGATAGTATGCGGGTATGTATGTTGTAACTTTCTCAATGGCCCGACACTGATTCGTTCTGCAGCGTCCGATTTTCAAACTTACGATGGTCGAGTCGGATTTCTGTATCGGCTTGATGGATTCGTTGTACATCGAGCCCAATATGTCCTATCACAGGAGCGTCAACCCCACCATTATACTTTCCTTTATTGAAGGTGTTTTGGGGTATAAAATGGTATACACGACGAGTTCATACTGGATGTACCGATGCACTACGTTGTTGAAGAAGTAAATGTAATGTTGTACGAATACGGTTTATTGAATGTGGTACTAGGTGTTGTCTACAAGAAGGGAATACTGCAATGAACAGCCTCGGATGATAGATGATGTTGTTCACGTCCTCGCCTGAGGGGATATGCGCCCTCTCACAACAACGGGCTATGAATACTAGAACAACAAGACGAGAAGGACTTGGAAAGTGTTAGAAACTATTCGATGATTGTATTTCGGTACGACTAGCGATACAATCGGGAGGCACGGTTCTTGAAGACTCCTTTTCCCCGATCTGGTGGCGTACTTATTTCCAAGTCCAGACTGAAGAGCTCTCACAACAAAACTCATCATTCTTGTATCAAAGCTGTTGCATCAGAATAGACGGCTCCAGCTTTTCTTCTGAAGATACACAAATACATAAGATCAGAATAAGCCTGAGCCATAGCAGACTGATTCGGAGCTCGAATCAGACGAGCTGATACATCACCTCATTTGCCTAAGGACTCTCAAAACTTCGGTATTGCTCTAGTTCATTCGAAGGCACATATATCCTAGATCGATATCGAAAGCTTGAATGACATCGGTACTCTATACTTTGATCTAGGCTATCAATAATCAGCACTCCATCTAGCGCTTAGAGAAGCATCCTTTGAACTGCAGACTACGACCTAGACAACATCGTGCGGCCAGTGGTCGAGGCGTCAGCCATATTTTTATGCGCGCCGGACCTCGTCCTCCAATCAACATGAAAGTAGCACTGACTTCTGAACCCAGAACTTGTCAGTCAAGGTTTCAAGCAAGAGTTAATCTCTTCGGCCCTCTCCAAAAGCCGTAAGGCACCGTTGGGTTTGCGACGAGAGACTAATCAGCAGTTATGAGCGTATTGCCACTGTACAGCCAGATCATCACGGATCTACTATGCCTACAGGCTGAGCGCTCTTTTTGCGTGTCTCGACGAATTCAGCCAGAAGATGATAGGACAGGCCCAGCTCCAGCTAGCTACACTTTGTTAGGGTGGGTTACGTTGAACCATCTATCTCCGATTCACGCACCCAAACCACCTCTCAGAAGCATGAAAGCACTCGTCGACATCAACAATGTCTGGCAAGTCTGGCAAAAGCAAGTCGTCTGGTGGAAAGAGTGGAGCTGGCGACCTCAAGTCGCAAACGCGGTCGTCCAAGGCGGGCCTTCAGTTCCCTGTCGGTCGTATCCACCGTCACTTGAAGAAGGGCAACTATGCTCAGCGTATCGGCGCAGGTGCACCAGGTAAGTGTCGGTCGTCGTCGTCTTTGATCGCCTTTGACTTGATCCCTCACAGTCTACCTCGCCGCCGTCCTCGAATATTTGGCCGCTGAGATTCTAGAGCTCGCAGGCAACGCCGGTATTTTATTTAATCATATTGCTCGTCTTAGTGTGCTCATGACTTAAACATAGCGCGCGATAATAAGAAAGCACGCATTGTTCCTCGCCACTTGCAACTCGCAATCAGAAATGATGAAGAGTAAGTCACAATCATTTTGCAATGCGTTGTTTGTTAACCTTTCCGTAGGCTGGGAAAACTCCTGGGCGATGTCATAATTTCGCAAGGGGGTGTCGTGCCCCACATCGAGACCTCGCTCCTTCCAGCCAAGTCCGGCAAGGGCAAGGGCGAAGCGAGCCAGGAAGTGTAGATGCTCATGGTTTTCCGCGTTTTTCCTTTGCTTGCTTTGTATATCATCTGTACTCGTGAGTCAACGAGCAATGCATGTCGTAAGGAATAACCCGGGATTCAAGCCGTGTTGGACTCGTTGACACTCGGACTACGCAGCAGAATACAGAATAGTCCTACAAGTATCTTCAAGGGATGTCACCTTTAGACATATCTGATCAACGTACGACCCTCTGAGAGACAAGTCAGTACGATGACATGGCCGAAGGAGAAGCAAACAACTCACTCCATACCGAGAGGCGTATGTCCAAGCCGCTCTCCTTCAGGTTCCGAAACTCGATAAAGTCGGCATCCACAAGGTCTGTAATTGTACGCTCTCTCCCTAGGTGCTCGGGCATACGTCGTGTATCTTTGTCTAGCCACGATGAATGTCCTTCAAGATAATAAAGAGATCCATTGGTACGACCAGCAGGAATCATATATGTCTCTCTTCCCAGCACAACGACGACTTGCTGTAGATTCATCCCTGAAGACGACTTGTCGGGAGACTGGAATCGAGCACTCAGGACACGAATGAGAGTGTCCTTGAATTCAGTCTCCCAGATTGGCCTGGATATTGTTGTCGAAGTGATTGTCAGAACCCGTAGCTTAGGCACGAGGGCCCGGTCCGAAAGACACTCAATGAGTCTGCCCGTAGGAGAGTCTGCGCCAAATGACAACTTCAGATCTATGATTTCTGATAACGCGGAGAGGGATGTTTCAGGAGAAACAAGTGGCTTTTCGTACTCGATGAATGTAAGATCCGCAGTCGTGATTGTGCACTCCGAGCGCTGTATGAATCGTTGAAGAACTTCCCCGTCGGACTCGGGCTCCCAATTCTGGCGCGGGCAAGGGAGTGATAAACGCGTCAGTGCCGGGCATCGGATATGATCCAACAGCGTTATTGCGATACTGGCAGACATGTCGAGGAAGGACAACTTGGAATGGGAGACAACCACCTGAAGCTCTGAAATATTCAAAGGTACCCTCCCCTTATCAACTCGCGACAAATGAGGATTATCCCTCAGTGTTTCTAGGTCAGGGCAGCAAGTGAGAAGTTGCTGGCATGAAACGATATAGTTGAGAGGGACGACGAGCTCCGTTAGCTGCCTCAAGGGGAAGTCGATCGTCCATAGGCCCACGCCAGTGCGAGAGGCCTGCGTAACGGCCAGCGTCAGTCGGCGCAGTTGTGGTATGTGTTTACCAAGCGACGAGAGTAGCCGGTAGTAGGCGTCTAAGTTGCCGTAAGACACGCTTATATGGATTCCAAGTGCCACGAGCGAAGCCATTTTGTCGATCTTCAGAAGGGGTTCGTAATGCTCCAGAGAGCCTTCAAAAGACGCGTCGTACCAACTTTCTGCGCTTTCTGCGATGAGGCTGATTTGTGTCTTCTTCAGACCGCCCAAGGGGATATGAAACGCATTACACTTTGCAGACCGCGAAAGCGCCCCTTCAAAGAGAGCTTGGGTACCAACTTCGTGGAAACCGGCTCCACCAGCGTCCGTTAGAGTAAAACCGGTCCAGAGACTCGGGCAGGACCAGGTAACTTGTCTCCACCAACGGCAGACCTTTCCGAAAAGCCATGGACCCCTACCATACGAGGCAAATGCGTCGTAAGGCTTCTCGAATGTGAGGTGAAAGATCTCTAGGAGCAATTCAGTCGGAAGCCGGTTTATGGGAGGGCAGAGCGAAAGATGCGCGTCACGGAAGGCGATCGCTTCGTCTCTCTCCTTCTTGGCTGCGGCTAATGAGGTCTCTAGCTTCTCTATATTGCGGTCCAAATCCGTTATGTCCGCTTTGGCATGAGCAACTAGAGTCACAATGTCGACTAGGGCGCCATCGTGCGCGGTGAAGGCGATATCTGTCTCCAGGTGAGGTTCATTTACAGATTGGGTGGGGATTCTTCGTGGCGTCTTCGTCGAAGGGAGACCGCAGTGGGGGCATTCAGGAGACATCGTCGCTATGAAAATACTATGAGCGCCAAGGTTATACATCGCGGACCACGCGACTAGGCCGTACTTACGAGATAGATGTAGAAATCTAGAGCGTCCCTTGGTGCGGGGAGTCCTTAGTGATCGTCAGGGTGTGAAGGAAAGAGAAACGAAGAGAGCCTATCACGTGATGCTGCCCAGTTTCAATCGCCACCAACTCGCAGTGCCATCCGTTCCTTCCATCAATATTTCCGTTATCTCACATTCCACTCATCCGCAGAAACACAAAATCACAGTGCGTTTCACAGATGCGATGTTTGAGTCTAGCAAACCCCAGGGCCTTCAAGCTTTTAAGTTCAGGACAATGCCACCGTCCTGTACAGCGTTACCGTTTCCTGTAGCTTCCAATAGTAATATTTGCTCTTCCCCCACTAAGAGCACTCGGATACCCATAAAAATAAGAACCGAACACGCTGATACAAATACAGTAGGTGCCGTATTACTGTGACATTCGTCAAGTCGTGAAATCTCGTCCTCCCCTACACTCTCCCCTCATCCGACACGCTTCCTCCTTGCGTCGTAGTAGTCGCCAGAGAAGGGAACTGCTGGTGGCGTCTAGCAAAGACCATGTTCTTCTCTGTCAAGCCCACCGGCCCTGGCAACGAGTCCTCAACATTATCCCAGGCAGTTCGCTTCATATGGACAAGAACAATGATGACCGTGGGATAGAGTCCCTGTAGTACGTACGTTTAACCGTTAGTGCTCAAACGACAACCTCACGCTTACCACAATCACATTGGCCAGACTGAAGAGAACTTGCTGCGCAAAGAACGAGGCTTCTCCGGATGTAGCGCCCGGGAAGAAAGCGAACGATTTAGCTGCCTGGTATAATATTAACTGCTTCAAGAAAGGGCCCAAGAGGCTACGAAAAACGAACCCAATAGATCAGGTAAAAGGCACCAGATTCCACAAGGAGCAGAAGAATCTGCTGCGTATTCGTCGTCTTTCGCCTCTTCGCTCCTAGGCCTGTTCCCGCGAGTGATCGTCGCAGCTGCCTACAAGAAGTAGTGATATATATAAAGACAGCGCGAATGATAGAGAAACGAACCAGGCCTTGACAGCTATCATCAGCGTCGCAAGCGCGTTGATCCCCAGCGAGAGAAAATACACGATTTTCTGCGCCTCAAGGCACTTGGCCGGTTCCAACCCATCCGTCTCGTGCCAACCAGTCGTCGCCATGCATCCAACATAGTATAAATCCATCGCCAGGTTCGCCGCCAACGAAACAAGAGGAAGGACCGCTGCCTTCCAGCTCATCTCCCAAAGCATCAAGGCTCTGCAACCAAATCAGTCGATAGAAACATGGCACGCCTCCCTAGGGGACGTACCGCCACACAACGACACAGTCGCCAATAAAGAACTGTCACATTGCATGAGGACTAGTAAACTTCACGCTAGATTGGCAGGTCTTACCTCAAAGTTGAAAATGACGGACGCAGCGTTGACCTGAGAGTTTTGAGGACCCTGGTTGTACGCAGTAGCCTTCTCGAGCAGACTGCGTCCGTCGATAACAACAAAGAGGTGTAACGATTTGAGAAGATTGGTAAAGTCGAGCGCCCAGAGCACCAGCGACATGGCGAACATGATCGTGACCGTAATCATCATAAAGTTCCGCGCCATGCCCCTTGGCTTCTTCCTATAAACACGAAATATAAGCCCAAGTTATCGTATATGATTGAAAGCCTACCAGAGACTTTGTACGGCGAAGACAATCAGCACAAAATGAACACCTTCAGGGATAGTAAGACGACCATTCGCAATAAGCTAGGGAACATTACCCATGAGCAACGACTCCAGTGTTACAGATGTGGAAATCTCGGTGAGGCCCGTCCCGAAGCGTGAAAGCAGGATAATATCTGCATCACTCATGGTTGAGACTGAAGCCATCTCGGGGCAAAGAATCGAATCGAAGCCACAGAACGAGAACCGGAACGTCTATAAGCACGGTCACTTTACTGCATCGCCCAAAGAGACTGTAAAGCTTCGGGCATGACTAGCGGCGTGTGAATGCACCCATTTGTCTGGCGTTCAGATAGGCGCTTGATAATGCAAAACACCAGAGTACACTTGATGAAGAAATCAACTTGTGGGGAATAGACGAAGACG
Source organism: Hymenopellis raphanipes (assembly GCA_003314085.1). Taxonomy (NCBI): domain Eukaryota; kingdom Fungi; phylum Basidiomycota; class Agaricomycetes; order Agaricales; family Physalacriaceae; genus Hymenopellis; species Hymenopellis raphanipes. The sequence continues at coordinate 28,711 of QLPD01000622.1, forward strand.
AGATGACCAACAATCGATGATGGCGGAAAACACGACTTTGATCACAATGGACACGAGAAAAGTTGGAAGGTTCTCCGGACGAAGAAGACGACTTCGACCAGCGCTAAACTACTCCATGGAAGTACCGCGTGGATACGGAGACTATAAGAAACATAAAAATTCCGAGTGAACGAAGGCCCACAGTCCGTGTTAACCGCTCGTTGAGCAGCTGTGTTGAAGTTCCAAGACCAGACGTATTTCGCGCCATCCCCCGGACTGACACGGAGAGAACCTAAACGCGTCCGGCAGCCATTTCGTGATTGGCGGCCACATGACAATCAACACCAAGTTATGGCAACGCCTTTGGACGTCAGCTGAGGGAAGCAATCCTTCGTCAAAATGGGAACACCCTCTCCATCCTGTTCGATAACCACACTAGTCAGACTGCCAAAATTGGAACGCGATAATAGCTTGTCGAGCCTCCCACACTCTCCGCTCAAGTCCGGAACATCATCGTCCGTGTATGTTGTAACTCGGAGCAGAAACTCTTCCATCACTGAGGGTCCCGTCATCCCTTCCAGAGATGCGTTAATCCACGTTAACCAGCGCACGGGATTACGCATGGACAGAGAGAGAACGGAGCCGAGATACGTTGAACAAGTCACATAAAGGTTCTGACATTGCCGGTCATTCTTTGAAGGTTAATCCAAAAATGAAAACGCACGGTCAAGAAATACATCCAACGAGAGATGTTCCAACATCCCATGATTTGCCTTTAAAACGTCACTAATCGCGAAAATGGGTGCGCGATTCCTCCATCGCATCGTTGTCTGCGCGTTCCGCACACCCAATAGAACCGACAACCTTTTTAACCTACTTAGGTCCATCCCAGGTATCCCATTCAGCTCTGCCAACAAGCCTACGAATCCCCGCCGTATCGTCAGCTGTTCCAACTCAATGCCCGGCAAGCACGGACGGCTGCAAACACCATATCCATATCCTTCGAATATCACGTCCTCTAGCGTTAGCTCTGTGAGATTCTGGCCACTTCGCAGACACGGCATGACATCCCCAAGGTACCAGGCGCCAGGCCCTATCGTCAAGCGCGTGACACTAGTGAGAGCGAGTAGGGAGTGGAAGGGATGATGCTGTGGGCAAGTGAACATGGGCGCGTCTTCGAAGTCTACCACTCGGACTTCTTCGAGTCTAGATAGAAGTGCGAAGAGAGGCTCCGTCTGCGAGGGAACCACCTGAGAAGGATCGAGTTCCAGAATCCTGACATGCCTAGCGAGATGGGGAGAGGTGTCGAATGCGTTACGGAGACGAGAGATAAGGTCACTATGCGATGAGGATTTGTATCGTGATGGTGCGAGTGAAATAAAGTGGAACAGAAGGCGTTGAGAGGAAGTCACCCATGAAAGGGCAACGCGAGAGCACGAATGTAGCGACCGTTCGTCCTCGACATTGTTGATGATAGTATCAATCAGCTCTTGCGGTAGCTGAGACGCAGCCATTGTGAGGTAACTTCAACATCGAAAGACTATATAGCAAACGCGTCGTAGGCTCACAGCCGCTGCATCAGGCAGGAACTTGAGGAAGTTCTGGACGCACATCGCCAAAGACCCGGGTGAGCTGTCCGCTGTGTCTGAAAACAAGTGATTCTTCTATTGCGTTGATCAGAGTCAATGTTGGCGAGCTCTCAAGCGCTGGGAATACGAATGAGTGCGTTTCAGGCGAATCACAATGGTGATATAGATAGAGGTTGTAGATATGTTTATATTTCCTTGCGTAACTTGATAGATCTATCATGGTTGCGGGATGTCAGATCACGGAGGAAAATCAGCGACGAGACGTACTACGAACGATAATCCCCGTTTATTCTGACATACTCGTAACTGAAATCGCAAGTCCAGTACGTGGCTTCTTCAGTGCCAAGCGCGCCGAGATCGACACATACTTCAAAGTCCTCCAGGCCGAGAATTTCACTCGCCCGCTCCTCGTCCACAGCCTCTGGTTCGCCGTTAACGAGGACAGGAAGCGCGGGAGAACCATCAGATGGGATGAACGACACGCTAACTGTTGTGGGATTGAGAGGAACAGTCAAAGAAACCGACCCTGTAGCAGCGAGTATCCGCCCCCAGTTGGCGTCCTCGCCGTAGAGCGCCGTTTTGACAAGAGGAGATGTAGAAATTCGCGAGGCTATGCTACGCGCATCTTGGTAAGTAGCCGCGTTCTTGACGTTTACGGTGATGAACTTGGTCGCGCCTTCGCCGTCCCGTGCAATAAGTTTGGCCAGATCCACCGCGAACGCAGTAAGCTCCTCTTTGAACCTGTTGTATGCATCTGGATCCGCGTGTTCGTCGATTTCATCGGCATAGTTGCCGCTGCCATCGCTAGCGGCAGCCCCATTTGCGAGAACCAGGATAGTATCGTTGGTGGACATGTCACCGTCGACGCTGATCGAGTTGAAGCTGCGGTCGACGGCGTACGTGAGGGCATTTTGAAGGCTCCGGGGTGAGACGGCGGCGTCCGTCATGATGCATCCCAGTAGCGTCGCATGAAGCTGGCCTTTGGTCGTCGCGGGAGGGCCCATGTTGGGATGGATCATGCCAGCGCCCTTCTCCATACCCGCCATACGGTATTGGACACCGTTGATGGTAAACACCCGCGAGCGGAGCTTCGGAAACGTGTCCGTCGTCATGAACGCCTTTGCCGCGCGCTCCCAGGCGTAAAAGTCAGAATCTAGGGACCGTGTGGGCTGGTCGCTGTGCTGAGAGTGGATGGCCGCCAGCACCTTGGATATGGGTAAGGTTGGTCCAATGACGCCCGTCGACATGACTAGCGTCTCGTCTTGGCCCGACGGTTCCGGCAACAGCGAGTTTGTTGCCTTTGCCATCGCCCAGGCATCGTCAAGGCCTTGGTTTCCGGTGAGGGCGTTCGCGCAGCCGCTGTTGACAATGACAGCCCGAGCTCTGCCACCGCTCCTTTCGAGAACGTCCTGCGAGACGACGACGGGGGCAGCCTTGAATGCATTTCGCGTAAAGCAAGCAGCGGCCGACGTTAGTCGCGATGATGTTGAGAGGATAATGCCAAGATCGAGCGCGCCTTCTGCCTTTTTCACACCGGCATGGACACCAGTCAACAAGTACCCCGTCGGTAGCGTTGTCGACGCTAATGGTCGATGATGCTTGGCCTTTGAAGGTACATTTTTCAGTGTTACCGTTGATAGAAACCGTTTGAAGGCCTTCATGGAAAGAAGTTGATGAGCTCAGAAATTTTCCCACTACTTAAATCGTGTTCAATGACTCGAGCGAGTGAATGACTCGAGTGAGTACCATATGGACGTTGGGGTCGATTCGAGTATAACAAATGGTAGATAGAAATGTTGAATATATGCGTCAAAATAGACTGAAGTGTATGCGAAAGTGGCACGAACAGCATTGTTCTATAGACGAACACTTAGCCGTATGAATTCATCGAGTACCAATGCTCTGTAAAGCTAGCGTGAGAGCGAGGCCACGCTTCGCTTCAGCATACATATATGCGAGCGAATATCAGATCGAGGGCACAAACTAACACGATAAACTTACTGTTCAACGCAGCAGTGGTTGCGTATCAACGGAAATCCGACCGAAGCTAGAGTAAGGAGCGTATCCCGCTAGAACCTCTCCACGGCGATGAGCCAAGCCATGATTAACCGATGTGGCGTGAATATTAGCTTGGACGGGGGAAATCATTTGAACACCGGAGACGGAAAATGCCAGCGGTAATGAATCATTAGTGAGTCGGGAAGAGTCTGATTTGATCCTTGAGAGATGTCGTTCCGGGGTAGAGGGAAACACTGAGGAAACGTTACGCTTTGCTTCGCCAGCATTTCCGCATGCGCCAAGAGTTCCCGCAGTTCGTAAGACTTCTCGATTTCGTAGACGGAAGCCACTTGCTAGAGGCTTACTTTGAATTCGGCATCGCATATACTTACCGTCCTTGACTTGGTCGCCGGAGTTTTCCTTTACTTGATAGTGCCAATCAGTGTAGAATTCAGTCTGCTGGGGCCCGGGACGTTTTAGTACGCCTTGAAAGCGTAGATATGAATGAGAGCCACACGGGCTACAACCAGAGTATTATGGAGGGGTGGAAATGGCCTCAGCAGACTTGCGCATCCAGAAAAAGCCTTTTTGGAATCCATGCGGGCCTCCCGCAGGTACCACGCTAGAAATTACAAAGGCGTTCAGCTGCAGAGCACGTAGAGGCGTTTTCGCAGACAGACAGCCGACCACGATGCAATCAGAGTTCAGGAGAGGTGTGGTCATCTGAGCGCCGTAAAGTTGAGGATTCGAAGGAAGTCTTAATCCTGTTTGTGGCTTTGTGAACTACGAACAAGATCAGCAACATGAACCCTTAACCAATAACCACTCCCGCAAAGAAAATGGAGTGTTTCGAATGCAATCAACGTTTGGATATCTTGATTGATAATTCATTTTGGAATTAGCCTGTGCGGCGAAGGAGATGGTGGTTTGTTGACAAGAGCAAGTCGGGAATAACTTATCAATGAAGTGTCACATGACTCCCAGAAGACTTGACTCCGATCTACTTCGACGTTCGTACCACGACTATTACTGACATCGAACGACGCGTCGCCCGGTATTTCCTGTACGAGGAGGCCATCAAACCCTTGAATTCATCAAGTGAGTACCAGTTGTCACGCGGTATAACCTTCGCGCATATATTTTCATAGCGACAATGTCCTATGAATGCCCACACTGCGGCCTTCCTCCAACCACAAAGCCACGCAGAATCCCCACCCACTCTCCATATGGAACCCAATTGGGAACAAACATTGCCTTCATCGCTGACGACCATGTCAAAATCGACATCATGAATCTGGTTACCCATGCCAAAGCGGACATAGCAGATTTGGACCATCATATAGAAAGGCTAGAAACATCGCTGGCTGCAGTCAGAAAAGAGAGGGACGAAACCATCGCCTTTCGTGACGCGCACCTCTCACTCTGCCCTCCCATCCACAAGCTTCCGGCTGAAGTGCTCCTCGAGATCTTCCACCTCACGTTCGAGAAGCCGTACAACGTGTTTGCTTCATTGCGTAGGGGTCCATGGCTTTTAGGAAAAGTCTGCAGCAGGTGGAGACAAGTTGCTTGGTCCTGCCCCAGTCTCTGGACCTCATTCACTCTCCGGTACAATGGCCCTGGTGTCAACAAAGTCGGGACCGAAATTCTCCTTGAAGGGGCGCTTTCGCGGTCTGCGAAGCGTAACAAGTTTCATATCTCCTTGGAAAGTCTGAAGAAGACACAAATCAGCATCATCACCAAAAGCGCTGAAAGTTGGCATGACGTGTCTTTTGAAGGCTCTCTCCAGGAGTTCGAACGCTTTCTGAAGATCGACAAAATGCCTTCACTCGTGGCACTTGGACTTGACATATCTCATGGCAACTCAGATGCCTACCACCAGCTACTTTCGTCGCTTGGTAAACGCCACGCACCACAACTGCGCCGATTGTCACTGGCAATTCGGGCGGATATAAATCTGTCGAAGATCAAATTCCCTTGGAGGCAGCTAACGCAGCTCGCCCTTCCTCTCGACCGTGTCATTTTATGTCAGCAATTTCTCGGTTACTGCCCTGACCTGGAAACGTTGAAGGATGATCCTCATGTTTCGCGGTATGATCGGGTGAAGGAAACCTCAAATATTCCTGGGCTTCAGCCGGTCGTCTCTCATTCCAAATTGTCATTCATCGACATGTCTCCCAGTCTCGCAATAACACTGTTGAATCATATCAGATGTCCAGCACTGACGCGTTTATCGCTTCCTGGCCCGCGTGCGAATCAGTCCGACGGGGAGGTTCTGCACCGGTTTATACAGTGCTCGGAGTGCACAATCACAACTTTGGATCTTACATTCAACGGGTATGAAAAGTCACTCATTTCTCCTGAAACATCCCTCTCTGCGTCATCAGAGATCACAGATCTGAAGCTGTCATTCGGCACAGAGTCTCCCAAGGGCAGACTCATCGAGTGTCTTTCGGATCGGGCTGTTGTGCCCAAGCTACGGGTTCTGACAATCACTTCGACAAAGATATCCAGGCCAATCTGGGAGACTGAACTCAAGGACACTCTCATTCGTGTCCTGAGTGCCCGATTCCAGTTTCCCGACGAGTCATCTTCAACAGGGACGAATCTACAGCAAGTTGTCGTTGTGCTGGGAAGAGAGGCATATATGATTCGTGGCCGCCATGGCCAATGTACTTATTTCATTGAAGGATATTCATCCAGGCGAGAAGAAGACAAACGACGTCTACCACAGGGCTATGGCGAAGACTGTGCAATCAAAGACCTCGTAGATGCCGACTTTATCGAGTTTCGGAAACTGAAGGAGAGAGGCTTGGATATACGCCTCTCGATATGGAGTGAGTTGCTTGCTTCCCGTTCGGCCGTGCCATTGTACTGACTTGGTCTTTCAGAGGGCCGTACTTTGATTAGATATGTCTAAACACTGCGGCGGCACTGGATGCCTCAAGCGTCATGCATGTGTTGATACTATCCACAACAGCAAGAAATTCTTCATCTATATCAGAGCATGCCATGTCCACCCCCTCATAAACGCCTGCCACCTTCTTTAAAGCCGCCTTTCTGCTTTGGCTATCATGCCTACATGACTTTCTGGGTTACATCTTTTATATTCAAGCATTGTCTGCGGCACCGTTGACGAGTTCTAATTATCCTGTACTTTCCCGTCCCACGGCGTCTACACAACCCCGTACCGCTTTCCGTATTCAGGCCCTGGAGAACTCCATCTACGAAAGACATGACAAGCCATCTATCTACGCAACTTCACTCTATTAAAGTTCAGGGATATGCTCGCTCTACCGCCTCTACGACGCTATCTGCACGCAGCACAAGGTCGAAATCGTGCGCGAGGCAATACCTATCTGGCACCGGTTTGAATGGTCGGTCGAGGACTGGATGGATCACCTTAGATTCCGACACCGCGTGGTACTCGGTTTTTGTTATGGAGGACATAGTTGATCGTTTAACTGGAGGCTTAATGTAAGCATTTTCCGAGACTATGCCAAGCGCAAGACTCGCGCGGAGCGTAACACGTGGGTACTGGCCATAGTCATCTGTGTCAGCGCCCTAATGGATAGCGTTCTCCGGAGCGCGTTGTGTTCAACCACGAGACCTTACTTTGACCGCGACAGTTACGATAAACCTGGTCCTCTTGCCCAGTAGACATGGTATGTTGTTTCCAATATCCAGATGGTTTTCCTGACGACTCTAGATTTCATACTCAATTCACAGGTCAAAGCTCTTACATATCCCATGATACATAATTTAGTAGTACATGCTACCAGTACAAAGGATATACAGTGGATCGGCGATAGGTGGCTCAACGTAACTCACCTGTAGGTGTCCTATCATCTTCTAGCGGAGTTCGTGGAGACGCTCAATATATGAAGGAATTCGTCAAGGGGTCCGCTGAGAAGGCAGATCGAGTGGGTACCGGGAGAGGTAGTGCGGGGGGACACAGCTGTGGCGGCGAGCATGTCGTTGGAAATTAGGATAGAGAAGGACGGAGGAGGAGTTAACGCAGAACTCAAGTGTTCCTGTGAGATTCAGTGGAGCGGCATCAGTATGAGCGTCTGGCTTGAACGATCCAGATGGAAGGAAGGGATGGCATTGGCATGGTGCTGGTTTTCAAGTTGCCGGTGAGCGGCGAGCGCGAATGTGAAACTGAATGCTAGGGGCGGCATCACATGATGGGGCTCAAGCCACTTCATTTCTCTTTCCTCCACACACTGACGACCAAGGGACGCTCTAGATTTCTATATCTATCTAGTGAGTACCGCCTCGCGTGGGCCGCGTCATATAAGCTTCGCGCTCATATATTTTCATAGCGATGATGTCTCCTGAATGCCCCCACTGCGGGCTCCCTTCGACGAAGACGCCACGCAGAATCCCCACCCAATCTGCACATGAACCCCAGCTGGGGACAAACATTGTCTTCACCGCGCACGATGGCGTCAGAGTCGATATTGTGACTCTAGTTGCTGATGCCAAAGCGGACATAGCGGATTTGGACCGCAATATAGAGAAGCTAGAGACCTCATTAGCCGCAGCCAAGAAGGAGAGAGACGAAGCGATAGCCTTCCGTGACGCGCATCTTGCGCTCTGCCCTCCCATCCACCTTCTTCCGACTGAAGTCCTCCTAGAGATCTTTCACCTCACATTCGAGAAGCCTTACAACGCATTTGCCTCGTATGGTAGAGGTCCATGGCTTTTGGGAAAGGTCTGCCGTTGGTGGAGACAAGTTACCTGGTCCTGCCCGAGTCTCTGGACTGCTTTTACTCTAACGGATGCTGGTGGAGCCTCTGGTTTCCACGAAGTTGGTACCCAAGCTCTCTTTGAAGGCGCGCTTTCGCGGTCTGCAAACTGTAACAGGTTTCATATCCCCTTCCCCGGTCTGAAGAAGACACAAATCAGCCTCATCGCTGAAGGCGCAGAAAGTTGGCACGACGCGTCTTTTGAAGGCTCTCTGGAGCATTTCGAACCCCTTCTAAAGATCGACAAAATGCCTTCACTCGTGGCACTTGGAATCGATATACAGGTGTCTTACAGCAACTTGGACGCCTACTACCAGCTACTCTCGTCGCTTGGTAAACACATACCACAACTGCGCCGATTGACGCTGGCTGTTACGCAGGCCTCTGGCACTGGCGTGGCTCTGTGGACGATCGGCTTCCCCTTGACGCAGCTAACGGAACTCGTCATCCCTCTCGACCGTGTCCTTTCATGTCAGCAACTCCTCATTTGCTGCCCTGACCTAGAAACATTGAGGGATAATCCTCATTTATCGCGGTGTGATCGCGTGAGGGTAACTCTGAATATGTCTGAGCTTCATGCGGTCGTCCATTCCAAGTTGACCTTCATCGACATGTCTCCCAGTCTCGCAATAACGCTGTTGGATGTTATCCGATGCCCGGCGCTGACGCGTCTATCACTCCCTTGCCCGCGCGCGAATTGGCAGCCCGAGTCCGACGGGGACATTCTCCAACGATTCATACAGCGCTCGGAGTGCACAATCACGACGGCGGATCTTACGTTCAACGAGGACGGAACGCCACTTGTTTCTCCTGAAACATCCCTCTCCGCGTTATCAGAGATCGTAGATCTGAGGCTGTCGTTCGGCGCAGAGTCTCCCAAGGGCAGACTCATCGAGTGTCTTTCCGACCGGGGCGTCGTGCCCAAGCTACGGGTCCTGACCATGACTTCGACAAAGATATCCAGGCCAATCTGGGAGACTGAACTCAAGGACACTCTCATTCGTGTCCTTAGTGCTCGATTCCAGTCTCCCGACGAGTCGTTTTCAGGGATGAATCTACAGCAGGTCGACGTTGTGTTGGGAAGAGAAACATATATGATTCCTGGCGGCCGGACCAATGGATCTCTGTATTATCTTGAAGGATATTCATCGTGGCTACACAAAGATGCACGACGTCTACCCGAGCGTCTCGGGAGAGACTGTACCATTGCAGATCTTGGGGATGCGGACTTTATCGAGTTTCGGAAACTGAAGGAGAGAGGCTTGGATATTCGCCTTTCGGTATGGAGTGAGTTGTTTGCTTCTCCTTCGGCCATGTCACTGTACTAACTTGGTCTTTCAGAAGGCCGTACTTTGATTAGATATGTCTAAGGCCAACATCCCATCCTGTATTCCGCGACGTAGTCTAATAAGTGTAAACGAATGTAACGTTGCCGTTCAAGTGCCTTTCAAGAGCTTCGAATTCCAGGACCGTTGAGCGACAACAAGCCGGTCCTCTAATCATAGTTTTCTCCATGCTTCAATACCTTGAAGAACGTTGTGGCATTCACACAACGTAACATCCATGTGCTGTTAGAACTTCAGCAAGACCTACAGAAAAGACGGGAAGGGATAGCCTGCAAATTTGAACACAGTTATGCGGCCCTATGCGCGGGCGCGATGTCGATACGGAAACGACTGACAACCGAACAAGATAGTCGCGCATTGATGTACCGTGCGTGGCTTGCTCTCGAAGGAGTGCCGTTGCAGCATTCCAGATCAGAGGTCTGACCATTCCTAGCCAGTTCCTAGCGAGCTGAAGGCATCTTTGCCACACACGAAATAGATTCGGATATCCGAAAACGCCAACTTGGAAGGAAGGTATCATAGGGAACTCACCCACGTAGTCGACGATTATCTGCGCTATGTCAAAGAGTGGTTGTAACGAATGGCACATAAGGATTACACTTCTTGGATAGGCCGCCATTCAAAGCTGCCGGCCTACACTGACAAACTTCAGACAACGTTCACAAGTACAAGAAACGAAGACTGGACACCCTCGTATCGTCAATCTTAATCGACGAGTAAGGGCGACTGTCAGTCCGTGGAGTGGATCACGAACAATGCAAGGAATCAATCGAGGACGAGAATAAGTAACAAGCGTCCAACGAATCCTTAAAGTTGAATGGCACAAGTCATCGGCAAGATGATGTATAGATATCGTAAGAATACACTGGTGTACATGGCCCGATAATGGAATGAGATGCAAGAAGGAATAATACAGGGAGATTACTTTGCTCCCGATGATGAGAACTGTGAGAAGGAGGTGAGTCAGCAGGCGAACATGGCAGGCAAGTGAGAACGAACCTTTGTCACCGACTTGGTGCCTTCGGAAATGGCGTGCTTGGCGAGCTCACCGGGTAAGATGAGGCGAACCGATGTTTGGATTTCGCGAGAAGAAATGGTCGATTTTTTTGAGTAGGCGGCAAGCTCTGAAGCCAAGTTAGAATCAACCGCCAAGTGACTAGATACAAATACGAACTGGAAGCCTCAGTAGCGACCCGCTCAAAGATGTCATTGACAAAGCTGTTGAGAATGGCCATCGCTTTGTTGCTAATCCCTGTGTCAGGATGAACTTGTTTAAGGACTATAACCCAAATCAGTAAAGATAAGATAGTATCGACGAATCGAACATACCCTTGTAAATGTAAGAAGAGTAAGTCTCCTTTCTCGACTTTTTGCGCTTCTTCTTCTCGCCGTCAGCCGGCGCTGGCTTGGAAGTCTTCTTGGCTGCCTTTGAGCCCTCAGTCTTGGCTGGCGCCTTGGATGCGGTCGAGGCCGGTGCTTTGCCAGCAGTGGAGGCGGGTTTGGGGGCCATGACGATAAAGTGGTGGTGGTGGTGGGAAGGCAAGTCGTGGGTTGTATCAACAACCAATGTCCGCCCTGCTTATATAGGCAATGCCACGTGACTTTGATCGCGATCGTGTTTGTTTGTTGATTTTCTTTGTTTGGCACAGCTATAAAAGGAACGCGGACACGGCCACTTTTCGTCATTCCTTCCACCACCACCTGCCATCACCCAAGCCACTCGTCCCCACTCAACCAAACACTCAATCAACATCGACAATGTCTGGCAAGTCTGGCAAAAGCAAGTCGTCTGGTGGAAAGAGTGGAGCTGGCGACCTCAAGTCGCAAACGCGGTCGTCCAAGGCGGGCCTTCAGTTCCCTGTCGGTCGTATCCACCGTCACTTGAAGAAGGGCAACTATGCTCAGCGTATCGGCGCAGGTGCACCAGGTAAGTGTCGGTCGTCGTCGTCTTTGATCGCCTTTGACTTGATCCCTCACAGTCTACCTCGCCGCCGTCCTCGAATATTTGGCCGCTGAGATTCTAGAGCTCGCAGGCAACGCCGGTATTTTATTTAATCATATTGCTCGTCTTAGTGTGCTCATGACTTAAACATAGCGCGCGATAATAAGAAAGCACGCATTGTTCCTCGCCACTTGCAACTCGCAATCAGAAATGATGAAGAGTAAGTCACAATCATTTTGCAATGCGTTGTTTGTTAATCTTTCCTTAGGTTGGGAAAGCTCCTGGGCGATGTCATAATTTCGCAAGGTGGTGTCGTGCCCCACATCGAGACCTCGCTTCTTCCAGCCAAGTCCGGCAAAGGCAAGGGCGAAGCGAGCCAGGAAGTGTAGATGCTCATGGTTTTCCGCGTTTTTCCTTTGCTTGACTTGTATATCATTTGTACTCGTAGCATGCACTACTAAATTATGTATCATGGGATATGTTAGAGCGCCTATTACCATTGTGACTTGTGATTGTGAAAGAAAGAGTGATTGTCACATGATCGAGTTGCACTTGTTTCCAATTCCGACAGCCATGAAAGAATGGACAGTTTCCATCGTTCGCTTTCCTCTAGAACGGAATACGGTCTTCATATTACTTCCCCTTGTGCAACGGGATGTCCTAACTGGATGCTGAAGACGGTTTATTCTAAAACCCGTTCTGACCGTTCATCGTTATACAATGGACTTCGCAGACTCTGCGGTCTGGCTGTCGAGTCTCCCGAGCACGCGATCCTGATCTGCTCGGACTTGGTGGACCTCCGTACCGCCGCCATGACTCTCCTCGACCCGAAACTCTCTCACCTCAACCTGGCCAGTTATTGACCGACAGCGGCGATGCCTTGGTGCTGTTGCCAGTGCGTGTACTCATTTTCAGGACACGTGCCTGCCTCTCGTCGCGAAGCTCGTCTACGATACGATGGAACTCTTCAAGAGCTTTGAGCTTCAACGGCCTACACGTTCGACGCCCTTACCCGTGGCACCGAAGGATACCTGGATTGAAGAAGCAACCATCTCATGCGCCGTTGGTAGACAACGACTCGGATTACATACCTTAGTCTTACCTTCACGGAATCTACTTGCTTTGGACCCCCTTCTTTATGTTGCTTGTTCTCTCTCCCCCCGTAGCGCTGGCGACCAACTATAGGTCGGTATTCGAGAAGTATGTTCTCTGAGCCAGTGGCCAGAGGTTTGTTGGGATCTTCTTAAATGCAGAGATATCCCCACAGGTGCTCAGCGCTCAGTCATTGGGTGGACATCGGGTATCGCCCGCCATAACATTTCCACACACGGCCGTTCCTCATTGGGACCTTGTGCCGGTTCTACCTACCTACCTCCCAATGAATAGCACTAGAGTTTCACCGCTTCCTCGTCGACACTTCCACCCGATATCAGGGCCTGCGTGGGATTCGGGCTTCAGGTCATTGGGGACATCACCGCAACTCGCCACTCTCGATTCACAATGCACGTCCGAGTCCCGCGCTGGACGAAACCTGCAGCATCGACTTTCCACGACAGCGCTTCTTTCGCTCAAGTCAATACAGGACATATCTCAGTTCCCAACTTTCCATTCAAGCCGAAAATAGCTCTACAGGAAAAGTGAAAACGTTTTAAATACGATACAGGTCTTCCAACTTGTCCAAACTCCCATTCTCCGTCATGGCCAGCGCCCTCGAACAAGCGATGACCAAACAGCTCGACTTTTACAAGCAGTACAACTTTCCTACTCCCGAGTTACTGGTCCCCGACACAGACGGACCCAACTTTTCGTCGAATGACTATTTGTCCCTTGCCACGAATGCAGAGCTCAAGCAGATGTTCATGGACCGACTAGCTAAACAGGAATTTATCCTGGGGTCGCGCGCGGCGGTGAGTGGCTCGGTACTGCGGCAGGATCCTCTGAAAGTCATATTCCGGTTTTACAGAGGCATCTGGGAGGAAATACCTCAGACCATGTTCGCCTCGAACAGCGCTTGGCCACGTTCTTCCATGGCCCATCCGCTCTCCTGTTTAGCTCCGGCTACGACGCTAGTAAGTCCTCGTATCATTCATTGTGGCGCCCGACTCAACAGATTCCACAGATGTTGGATTATGGAGCACATTGGTATGTAGGTGCCCTGGTAGTGCATTTGCATCTGTTGAGCCATGTACATCCAGCCCCAACCCAACGATGTGATCCTCTACGACGAGTACGTGCACGCATCCCTGCACGATGGAATGCGTGCGTCGAAAGCGCGCCACGCTCTTCACGCGTTCAGGCACAACTCTGTCGAGGATCTACGCGCAAAACTTCAAGATATCGTGTGTACGATGCCCTCGGTCCGCGACGGCAGAGCAAGTGTGTTCGTCCTGGTAGACGCGCTCTATAGCATGGACGGCGACTTTGCTCCTCTCAAGGACATCTGCAGCGCAGTGGAGGAGAGTCTGCCAGAAGGGTCTGGCTATGTGTTTGCCGACGAGGCGCATTCGACGGGCGTAGTAGGCGAGCATGGGAGGGGCGTGACCGTACACCTTGGATTGGAGGAGCGCGTTTTGCTTCGCGTCCATACCTTTGGGAAGGGCTTTGGGTGTTCCGGAGGTTAATCGTTAAAGCATTTCTTGCCCATATATAAAGAAGACTAATCTTTTCAACAGCTATATTGATCTGTCCTCGACTAGTTCGGCATTTCCTGCTCTACGCGTGCCGCGGCTTCATGTTCACGACAGCTGCGCCGAGGTTTAACATCCTCAGTATCGAATGCGTCTTGGATTATCTGGAGAGCGAGGACGGAAAGAAGGTTAGCGGTGTCCACTGGCTTGATCCAACTTCAGAGTACTCATCGTTTTCCAACAGTTGATAGCGAAAGCACAAACCCTTATCGCATATACTCGCACTGCGCTGGAGCGCCAGTTCAAGCTAGCCGCCGATCCCGCCATTGCGCGCATACCGACCGGGTCCCATACTCGTATCTCAGGCTATCTTTCACCTGTCTTTCCCATCTTTTCTGCAAATGCGGCAGGTCTCGCCGAATTTCTGACAGCGCATGGATTCCGCATGCGCCACATGGTCTTCCCGGTTGTCGCTGTGGGCACAGAGCGTGTTCGACTGTCGACGCAGGCAGGAAACACATTGGCGGAGATTGATGAGTTGGTAGGCCTCATCGGGCGCTGGTTGAAGATGGAAAAGATGAAGATGATTATGGCCGCGGAAGAGGACTATAACATCCAGAAGGGGAAGCTCTAAATTATTGGCGTATTGGGTGATATGTACCTATAACGATGGTCAGCCTTTAATTTTTTTTTGTTAATGTCCGACCAAACAAGGGCGAAGTGTAAAGAACTGTTATTTCTCCGTCTCCAAGCCTGACTCGACGAGCAATGTATGTCGTAAAGAAGAACCCGGGATTCAAGCCGTTGACACTCGGATTACGCAGCAGAATACAGAATAGTCCTACAAGTATCTTCAAGGAATGTCACCCCTAGACATATCTAATCAAAGTACGACCCTCTGAAAGACAAGTCAGTACGGTGACATGGCCGAAGGAGAAGCAAACAACTCACTCCATACCGAAAGGCGGATATCCAAGCCTCTCTCCTTCAGTTTCCGAAACTCGATAAAGTCGGCATCCACAAGGTCTTCGATTGTACAGTTTCTCCCATCGTTCTCTGGTAGACGTCGACTGTCTTCTTCTCGCCCGGATGAATATCCTTCGTTGTAATAAACAGATCCATCGCCACGGCCTCCAGGTTTCATATATGTCTCTCTTCCC
>QLPD01000623.1:0-23623 GCA_003314085.1 Hymenopellis raphanipes
GGATATTTCATGCTGAGAAACATTGTTCAGCACGAGGAGATCGGAAATCAGAATAATACGTACAGCTCACCGCTACGTATCATGTCGCATAGAAAAAGAACATGGCCGTGGCGACATGCAGAAATGAAGACGCCGCTGATCGCAAACAGCTTGAACATCTTCTTACGTGCTTCTGGCCCTGCGTTGCGCCAGCGTGAAATGCAAGTGGCTAGACTCGCTGGATCTTCCCGAGAGTCGTCTGGAATGTCTATCCATTCATCAATGTCGTCGTTTGGGAGGGCGGTGACTACGGCGGGAATGGCAGGGCGCTGGGATCGGGATTTCTTCGCATTGGCTACATCATTCTTGAAGACATCGACCTCGTCGGGCTCAATCCACATAGGACTACGGTGAGCGTGGTCCGTTGGACGCGCTGAACCGTATCGCAAGGCGTCGTCAATCAGGCGAAGAGAATTATTGCCGTCGAGACTAGACAGCATAGTCGGATTGAGGGGGATTTCGTCTTGCAGTGTATACATGCAAGGAGCACATACATTGGTATTGCGCCAGTCGGACGCACGTCCCAGCGCATTGTCGACCATCTCTTGGATGTAATATTGAATATCAAGATATACATCGTATGCGTCTTGAAACATTTGGCGAAGATGGGACTTGACAGGTATCTGAAAGTGATTTAGAAGTGGATGTGGGGAAATGTGTTTGGGCACACACCTTGTGTAGATGACAGAGGGCTCGAGAAAACGCCTGAGGGCGTAACCGGGGGCAAACACGATGAAGCTGCCGATAGGCCTCTAAGGTAGAGAAGGAGATGGCAAGTGATGGTTGGTCCGGCGAGTTACCCAGGTAACCATGCTTGACGAGCGTCTCGTTCGAATATTGTGAGGGCTCCGACGTTGGCGTCGGTTTGTGGGAGAACATGAGTTGGCGACGCTCTACCTAGATGTGAGCATTGTTAAGACCCAATGCAAATTAAGACACATACCGAAGAAATCGACGCATTGAATGGTGAATGGACGCTCGGCCTCTTCAGTAAGCGGAGGTGGCGGTCCAGTATTCTTCCAGTGTAGAAAGGCATCTGCAAGAATGGGAATCTGTTGCTTCCAAGCACGATCCTGCAGGAGAAGACGCTCGCGCCGGGCCCGTAAATCGACTTTGGGTTTTCTGTGTTGAAGCTTAAAAGGGCACCCTCAGGAGAGAAGGCTGGACGTACCTTTTAAGTATCTGCGCCTCCGCCTGCTCCGGCGTCTCCTCGTCAGAATCGGACTCCATGTCACTACCATCGCCAGCAGCTAGGCCTATACCCTCGTCACCGAGACCGGGTGCATAGTCCATTTCGACATCTGATGTATTATGGGGGGGCTCCATCAATTCTCGCTGCTCGACCGTTAAACCTGTCGGTACGGAAATTAGAGGCTGACGCGACGTGATGCAGAGGTGGACGATACCAGAGGCGTATGCCCGTCGACTGCGCTGTTCATCGCGGAGCTGCTTGCCGGTCTTATTGAGAGGTACCTTTTTTGAGAAGGAAGAGCCAGCTTTAGAGGTGGCAGCACCGAAGCCGCCATAAGACACTTTGACATTGCGCGATAGTCCAGACTTTCTTGACATGAAGGTGGATCAAGAGTCGGGACGGCGGGACGTGTTCCGAAGGTGATTAATCAGTGTTGGACCTCCTGGGAAAGGTTTGATGGCGCTGGCCCACGTACTGGTCCCGCTCATGCCGTGCGAGTAGCCGGTGGTGTGGTTAGCCGTAACCGGGTTCATTTTTTGAGGTTGGTCAAGTTGACCGCTTTTCAGCGGAATTCTGAGAGGTAAGGCAGATTGGCGAAATGATGCCAACTGTCATTGGTCACGCGTTGGTATAACCAGTGTTTATTTTCACGCAACTACGGGTAACACAGGTGCTCTCACAAAACGCGTCAATATTTTGAAGAGGACGTGAGTATAAAGGTGAGTTGGCGCCATTTGGACGTGATTAACCAAAGTCTGATCCCTCTTAGCTAAAACCACCATGTCGCGAGGAGGTTTTGGTCGCGGACGCGGCGGGTTTGGCGGCAGTAGCATGCCACCTATGGGCTTGACCCATGCCGACATTCAGGCGTTGTCGAGGGACGCCACAGAGTTATATCCAGTACGTCCCGGGCGCGTACATTATCTGTGCTAATCCTGACTGTATGTAGCCTATGCGCCCACCAGTAATGTCCGACTTGACTGATGATGAGCGTAAGATATGTCGATACCAAATTGGATTCGCCGAACGACTGCGACAGTCGCAGTACTATGTTGTAGAGACTGTCAAGTCAACAAGTCCGTCAACTTGCATCGGATTTTGGGTCGAGCTAACTCTGACTCAGAAATCGAGCGATATGTCGACAAATACAATGTATCCGTATCTGATAGACCCAAACTCAAGCGCAAACAACTACACGAACCGTTCTTCCCAAAGGATATCTTTGAAGACTACTTCAATCCGAAACGAAAGAAAGGTTAGATATTCATCTCTTTCTTCCTTTCCATTCCTTACGTTCCGCAGTGGCAAAGAAAAAGGTAGTCGCAACCCGCGGTCTCGACCTATCCGATCTCGAAGAAGGCTCTGAAAAGTCTGGCGACGAAGCCTCTGTCGGCGAATCTGCCCAAGGATCTGATTACGATGTCGACGAAGAATACGACAATGACTATGCCGGGAATTACTTTGACAACGGCGAAGGAGACGACAATGACGACCTCGGTGAAGGAGGAGATGATGGCGGTGGTGGTGGTGGCGGAGGCGGCAAGTGTCCTCTCGTTTTACTACCACAGATAACTCACACCGCTCATTGCAGACTGGGACTAATCAAAAACAACATCAATTGTATCTTTATCGCATCCTACTGTATCCCTGCGCACAAGTTATTACTTCTGGAAATCAAGTTGAGCGTTCCATTATCGGCAAAATTCCGAGTCATCAAGCAGGCAAGCTCAAGTCATCTATTCATGGTTTTGGATCTGGACCGCAGCAATTTCCGCCCTGGTATGCTCGAGGATGCGCTCACATCGTGAGTTCCATATTAATTGAGGGCTAGTTTTAGGCCTGGAGACTTACGCTTCGTCAGGGAGTCAACTTCGCCGGTGCTTACAGTATGCTCCCTTATGGTATTATGGCTCGTATTGTAGCCAGTGTGAGCCCACTCGATAGGCATCATGCATCGCCATCCAAAGGAAGTACATTGTAAATCCATCTATGGCCTTTTGTCCACAATTATGACTGTCCAGATTGCTTCTCTCGTTGAGGCTGCTCTCGCCTCGTTTTGGGCGGTCTTCACGCCGAGGTAGACCGTCATTGTCCCTTTTGCGGAACGCTTGATATGCTAATTTCTGGGATAGGGCTGAGAGGCGCGTGCCTGTTACCCGGAGAGCGTATAGGATGTGCATGTTGATTTCGTCTTGATGCACCCCGTGGTTTCTTGCATCAAGCTTCTCAGCCTACAATAGGGACTCTTTACTTCTGGGACGCCTTTACAACATCGCCACGGCCTTGGCAATCCTGCCGGCCTTTTCAAGCTGGAAAAAATGAATTTTCGAGGCCTTGTCGTTTGATTACCCCGGCGGGCGTACCTACTGGTGGTTGGAGCCATGCGATTGCATGTTCTCTACATCTACCTACGAGGTATGCGTAACTCGCCTTTGATGTTTACCTTTCATCAAAGGGTCTGAATAGATATTCTTCTTTCTTCGATGGGTGTCTCGACCAGAAGGCCTTCCAAGCTCGCCTTTTTACGAAGACAGTCAAGTCAGCCGCGCGCTTTCATGGAGTCACTAAAGAAGATATCTGTAAAATGGGGGTCTTATGCGCATGGAGAGATCCGACACCGTCGCGTTGTCCAGGGCTTCTACGAAGAACGCTCGCTCCACGGTGGTAGGCGCTCATCATACATTTCTGAGAGTTACGGCTGATCGCATTTTTTAGGACAGTATCATTGGGACTGGGGCCTAGGAGCTCACCGCGCTCTACTCTTTGCTTTAGTGTACCTAGTTACCTTGCAATATTTCTCTAAAAGACATTTTTTAGCAGTACAGGCAAGTTTTCGAGACCTAATATTTCCCGCGGCCTTCGGTCTTCCCGGAAAGCCTTCTACATACACAAGTGAGTGCATACTCAATGAGGGCAATAAGCGCACTGATCTCGATAAGCTAGTCCACCTTCAAGCAAGGAAATGAGATATACGAACCCGACACCGTCGCGTTGCTGAGGCTTGCGAGGATCGTCGTAAATGACGCTCCACCCGCTGTTCAGTTCTAGGCGCTCCTGTCGCACATAAGACGATGATGGTGAGCGTGGAGCGCATTTTAGTGTACGAAAAGCAGAAACGAAGAGGTAAATCGTGCAGCAAATGGAAAGATGAATTTCTAATAGTTTTCTAGGGCTTTGGTACTAGTGGATGCCCCCGCATGCCCGATGGAATATCCGCGCCGCCGGGTATAGATTCAATAGGGCGGGAGATCCAGCGTGCAAAGTTAATGAATAAAGTGGTGCGCCTTGCGTTCTCACCTTCGGCAAGTACCACGCTTATTACCGGCACTAGAACCGTCTAGCCGCGGGACAGATTCTCTCAATCAGGCGGATCGACGGGGAGGTTGTGAGTGGCGTACTCTAAGGACGCATCGACTATACCGGATTTCTCGGACGAGGGAGGCACCCGGAAAACCCAATCAGCCATCCTTGCAAGGTACAGACAAGTCTACTTGACACGATAGTCAAACTGACAACGCCACGCCCACTCAATTGCGGATGTAAGGTACAGTGGCCAACAAAAACTCTGTCCAATGGATCTAAACCTAAACTACTATGTACCAAAGGTCAAACTCGAAACAAAATGCCATAACACCGTCTACCGCGAGAAGCCTACTATCCGAAATCATTAACTCAAAAAAGAAAAATCGCGTTTCCAACCCAGGCCCGCTAATTAGAAGTTGCGAACCCATCCACTGCTCTTGGTAATGAAGTTGAGGTGCCCGTCTCCGTGCTGATCCTGGCCGCCCGCGTTGGTGTTCATCGTCGTGTCGATCGCGTCGGAGAACGCGGAGCAGGTGTACTGGGCGGCTTTGCCGTCGGGGAGGGTAATGCCCTTCACCAATGCGTCAGTGTCAAGCTACTATACAAAAGAAAAGTACCGCGGCACCTTTCCATTGTTGTCCAGGTAAAGGTTGACGGCCTTGCAGTCGCAGATCTTGATGCAAAACTCGACGCAGTCTGTGAATGGTGAGTACATACGCGCAAGGTCTGGGAGGCGCGCGAGACTGACCAGTGACGGGCGTGAAGGGATCGACGAGGGTGAACGTCAAGTACGACGCGGACTGCGTCGCGGCGGTCTGGTTGTCGAACACCTTGGTGAAGAACGGGACGCGCGCGTCGAGGTCTGCCACCGGGGAGGCGGCGACCATAGCAGCGAGCATGCTGAGAGCGATGAAGGAGCGCATATTCAAGAAAAAGATGTCGAAGGGAAGTAAGTACTAGTCCTGGCTTCGGTTAGCTGACTTGCTGGTCCTCTCCAACAGAATCTGAGCCCCTTTTATACGCGCACGCGAGAAGAGTCGAGGCACGCCCCTCGGGAAGAGCTGAGCTGAGTGAGGCACACCACAACGTCAATCAGCAGGAACACTTTTTTTCATTAGCGACACAACCTTCTCTGGCGCATGCCTCTGCGGAGACACCGGAGCGTAGCTCAGAGTCAGAGAGAAACACGTAGCGCCGAATCGCGCGCGCCACTAAATTGGTGGGGTGGGTGGGTGGAGGGAGAAGCGAATATAGATTAGACGTAGGTGCGTTCCTGTTTCTGCTTCTGCTTCTGGATTTCGCGCGAAGCGAAATCGCGATTTGCAGGCGGTGTGTGGCAGGAACGAGGCCAGGGGCCGCTGATACGAAGGCTGTCTCACGCCAACGACTTGGAGGGGAACGTGTGTACCTCGCGTCGTACGCGTCCAGGTGGTACGAGGTGCGACCCAGACGAATGCGGAAGTGACAAGATAATTATGTAGGCGAGAGGATATTCTTTTGGTTGTCCCCGTTATTAAAAGAATATTAATCTACAGAACCGTACAGTGTACTCTACAATGTGAACGCCGGATTATTGCTGTTGCTCCTGTGCGGATTCTACCGTCAGTGCAGAACTGTCACAGTCTTTGTACGTCTGGCGCATTGGACAAACGGCAGCCTGAGATTACATTTGAATGCTGTGGCGAGTGTAGCAGATCAGTACTCCCAGCGCAAGGATCGGAACATTATTGTTCGTTCCTGATAGCATCACCGGAGGTGAGTTATAATCAGTAGACATGTTCCAGCACTGCCTGCTTAGGATTGCGTACTTATCACTATCAGTCGCTAGATCTTCGGAGGCTAGGAAAATGACAGGAAATCTCAGGCAAGCCGGCTACTACAATTTTAGTGAATCGTCCAACAAGTGACACGGGAAGCCTTGCCAAGATCCCGCCGTAAGGAATTCGAATTCCTCGCCTTCGAAGAGAACCCCGATAATCCATCTGTGGATCCGAGCCAGCTGTCATCCCACAACAGTTGACGCGCTGACTATAATGGAATTGAGCGCGAATAACTTCATCTTTTGCTCAAAATGATGTGAAGTTGCAGTGAACTTGGCGCATAAGATTACTACATGGTCTAGTCATAGGGTAATAGGTGGAGATGGTATATAATACAGGCGTAGTGTGAGTAATACAGTAGTACAGTCCGTGCCTTCGTGGCGTCATGTCATGTCCTGGCACGTTACGGGAATTGTAATATAAACTCCTTCATTTCCTTTTCCCAGGAGCAGTACCTCAGGTTCTCATTCTTCTCAGCCTTCTCATCGCCATCATCTTTGCCCTTATCGGGCCCATTGCATGCTTCTTCCAGCATCGTAGGAAAGCGGTCAATGGAACGCTGCAGATAATGCTCTGTGTCCACAGATCGGCTGTGCTGTTTCAGGAATCCGGCAGTGGAGATAGAGCGTTCAGAGGAGGAAGGATAGAATGAGGAGCGGGCGAATCGAAAGGAACGAGCACGAGAGCGCGGCGGAGAGGCAGCTTCAACGCG
Source organism: Hymenopellis raphanipes (assembly GCA_003314085.1). Classification (NCBI taxonomy): domain Eukaryota; kingdom Fungi; phylum Basidiomycota; class Agaricomycetes; order Agaricales; family Physalacriaceae; genus Hymenopellis; species Hymenopellis raphanipes. The sequence continues at coordinate 7,067 of QLPD01000623.1, forward strand.
TTGCAGGACTTGTTGGTGAGATTCCGATGAGGGATCAGCATAAGAAAGTATTATGGTGAAGGTGGTGTTGAAGACGATAGATCTGAGTGTGGGGTAGAAATGACACATAGAGCCAGGTGTGCCACAAACGACAGGGCAGTCAGGATTTGGGCAGCCTTCTGGTTCAACGCCGTGACGCTGGCACTTGCCGTGAAAGTAACCCGGAAAGATGTCCTTTTCAAACATTGTAGGCGCGTCATTTTTGAAAGCAGTAAAGAATGGCTCGAAATAGTCGAGATCCTTCGAGGAACGGAGACCGGTGCGGGATAGGAATTGAGCTTCCTGTGACGGCGGTTCAGACAACAGATATACAGCGAGAAAATGAAACGCATACACTAGCTTTGAGAAGTCTTGCAATAACAACTAACATCAGCTCGACGAACTTGTTGGTCGTTCCAGTGATACATTCGCCTTCGCATGCAAGCGCGATGACCGGCAAGGCGAGCAAGAAACAAAAGACGGAGAATTGCATGACGAATACACAAGGCGGTGAATGAGATGGTGGTGGTTCGGGTTTAAGAAGGAAAAGAACGTTACGCCACAGTGTATATGGCTGTAGCCAAACAACTGAACAAACAAACACGACGCGTCGCCACGTACAAGTTCCGCGCTACACGGTCGAAGTCGCGAGATTATTTGATTTTGTTAGCCATCGAAGAAATACAATGTTAACTGCACTGATCCCAAATCCATAAGCCCACATTTATTTACAGGAGATCCACCAAACCCTCAGCCATGTTTGAGGTGTTGCAGTACCAGTACTCGACGGTGGTCTGTTGGTCGATGTCAATAAAGATAGAAGAAAGAACGATGGGACTTACTTGGAGATAAACAGTGCCATCCTCGATGACGACCTCGTTGTACGTCTTTTTTGTCTTCGGTACCACCCTCAGCACAAATGTCTTGGACGTGAAGACCTCCTGCAGACCCTCCTGAAGCATGTCGTCGTCCTTGAAACCCTGCCTCTCAAGCTGGTATTTGAGACCATCCTTGAAATAAGCAAGCGTCGCCCGGCCAAACTGGGCGTGCCAGTCAGTAGTCTTCTGGCTAGACAACATTTTGTAGTTCTCCTCGAAGTTGGGGTCGAGCTTGACGTCGGGGATGCCAACAAGGGTGGCGATCTCCTCAGTCAACTCGTCGACTTCTTCTTCCCAATTAGCGTCGACGCTGTTCTTGGCGACGATGGATAGACCCTCGCGGGGAACAGACTGAACGGCCTTGAGCAAGTACTCGCCGAGACTGCCGGTGTTGCACCCAAGGCTGTCGTGCTTGAAGAGAATCCGGAAGACGCCATCCTTGATCTCGGCATCGATGTAGGCACCCTTGTCGCCAAGGGTGTTGACACCGAGGCTGAGCTCAGATTGAGAAACAGCGGCGTTGAAGTACTCCTTGCCATCGTCACCATACTTCTCGAGGTAGTAGGTAAGCGCGGAAATGAAGCCTTCGGTGTAGCTGTACGATTCATTGCTCAGCATGAGTCGAAATGAAATGACAAAACAAACCTCTTCAGTGTGTATCCGGCTTCCGACCTTGAGTCGGGAGCATTGTATGCCCAGATTGCGGGAACGTCGTAGTTGATTTTGAAAGCCGGTACACTGAGGAGTTTGACGATTTGCTCTTCAAAATCCGCCTTCTTGGATTCGAAGTCATCGCGCACTGAAGATAATCAGCTTGACGACTTCAACGCTGGGAAACATGAGGCGTACCACTCTTCCTCACAGCAAGAGGAAGCTTCTCAATAGCAGGCTTGGGAGTGAAAGCGGGAGTTTTGGCCATGGCTGGAGTTAGGAGGCAACGGGGTGGCGAATCTAAGAGAGGATGATGGGGTGCTAACTCATGCCTCTGGAAGGGCAAGCATTATATATTTCCGAGGAGGAGTTCAGTTCGAACGTGCCTATGCCCAGAGCCCCCTGTGGTATCGATCAGGCCCCGAGACAGGATGTCAGGAGGAAACATAGACTAGACCAAGAAGAGCAGGAAATAGTGGACAAGATAGGACGAGCGGACACGAAAAACCCCTCTTGCGCGTGGAAAATATCATTAATCAAGTCGCGCCCAGTGTACAGATGTGTATCTGACAGTGACAGACTCTACACATTGTCGTGGTTGGCAAGGAAGAAGTTGAATGTTGAAGAACAGGGACGTGTCTGGCACGTGCTTACCATCAACTTGCTCTCACCCACGACAAGATTGCTATCCTTCCTGTCCAATCTCTTGTCCAGCTCAACGGCTCAGCGGAATCAGGAGCCACATACTATTAGCGCCCTCCTGTCTAAGTCTGTCAATGTCTGCTGAGCGCTTGAGCCAGGGTACGAATGTCGATCTGTCCTTTCAATTGGACGTATTGCTGTCAATTTCCAAGACGATGCCCTTGACGTATCACTTGGTAACCCCTCCCGCAGGCGACTCTTGATTTTGATCAAGTACCTGCCTACCCTCGCAGTTCGCGAGTCAAATTCTCCCCAACAATAATGGCTTCCGACATGTACGCTTTCCTCGCTGCCTTCCATACTATGTCTGGCTAACACACGCTCAGTCCTCTCAAGATACGCGTCGACATACGCGACCTCTGGGATTCACCCAACTCCTCCATTCACCAACCGATCGAGGAGCTCACCAAAACGCTCGGCCACAAAATAACCCCCATCGCTCAATGGCCTTCTTTATGGATAGAACTTGGCAGCCGCTTCCCCGACAAGACGGTATTCGTGCCTACCATCATCAGCACCACGATCGTCTGGTACGAGCGCCTTCTAGCGCGTCTCGACGCCGACGAGGAATGGGCCGAAGAACTCCTAACAGCCCTCGCTGAAGTCGGTACCGGCGGCCTCGATTTACGCGTCGAACCCGCTCCGGCCAAAGCCAACCGTCCTAGCACGACCTGGGACAAGAAGGTTCACGTTTTCCGCCTGCGCATCCCCAACACCGATCCCATGTCGCAGTCTCGTATTGCCGCGTTCCTGGAGAAGGATTTTGAGGGTTTATTCACCCCAGGAGGTGCCATCGATGATGATGTGGATTGGGCGGATGTTCCACCAGCCACTTCGTCCGCGCCTGCTGAGGCCTCACGGGCTCCTCCGCCGCTGCAGCGCGGTCCGCAGGCAGCAGAGTCGTCTGTGACTGCTGCTCCGGAGCGTCTTCCCGTTCTTGGTGCACTAGCGCGCCCTTCAGACTTGTTTCCCGCGAGCCCTCCGTATATCCTGACGGTCACGTTGACGGGGCGGGAAGGTATGATTGTGCAATGCTCCCATGAGCCTAGCTTGGAGCTCATGAATGAGTATCTCAAGAAGTGGGGAAAGACTAATCCCAATGATAGTATGCGGGTATGTATGTTGTAACTTTCTCAATGGCTCGACACTGATTCCTTCTACAGCGTCCAATTTTCAAGCTGACGATGGTCGAGTCGGATTTCTGTATCGGCTTGATGGATTCGTTGTACATCGAGCCTAATATGTCCTATCACAGGAGCGTCAACCCGACGATTATACTTTCCTTTATTGAAGGTGTTTTGGGGTATAAGATGGTATACACGACGAGCTCGTACTGGATGTACAGGTGCACTACGTTGTTGAAGAAGTAAATGTAATGTTGTAGGAATACGGTTTATTAAATGCGGTACTAGGTGTCGTCTACAAAAGGGAATATACTGAAATGAACGTCAGGCTTCTTTGTCCTCCAATGATAGATGATCTTGTTCACGTCCTAACCTGATGGGATGCGCACCCTGTGACAACCTACGAGCTATGAAAACTAGAGCAACAGAGGGAGAAGGACTTGGAAAGTGTTAGAAGCTGTTCGATGACTGTATTTCGGCGGGACGACTAGCGATACAATCGGGAGAAACCGTTTCCGGAAGAGCTCTCCCCAATCTGATGGCGTATTTTCAAGTCCAACAACGAAACTCATCATTTTTGTTTCCAAGCTGTTACTTACACCAAAGTAAATAAGATCAGAATGAACCTAAGCCTTAGACGGATTCGGGGCTCCACTCAATGAACTGATACATCACCTCACTTGCAGAAGGACTTACGAAGCTTCAGTATTGCTCCGACTCTAGTTCATTCGAAGGCACATATATCAGGGATCCATATCGAAAGCTTGGATGACATCGGTACTTTATACTATGATCTAGGCTATCAGTAATCAGCTCTCCATCTAGCACTTTAGAGAAGCAGTCTTTGTACTGCAGACTACGACCTAGGCTGGCCGATTGCGAGGCATCACCCATATTTTTGTCTGCGCGCTTCGTCCTCCAATCAACACGGAAGCCGCACCCACTTCTGAAGCGAGAGCTTGTCCACCAAGGTTCCAAGCTCTTGATCCTTTCGGCACTCCGCAAAAGCCGTAAGGCACCCTGGGTTTGCGACGAGAGACTAATCGGCAGTTATGAGCAAGCCATTGTACAGCCAGATCCTTGGTCAGATCAGCACGGATCTACTATGCCTACAGGCTGAGCGCTCTTTTTGAGTGTCTCGACGAATTCAGCCAGAAGATGATAGGACAGGCTCAGCTCCAGCTAGCTACACCTTGTTAGGGTGGGTTACGTTGAGCCATCTATCTCCGATTCACGCACTCAAAACACCTCGAAAGCACTCGTCGACTCAATCAACATCAACGATGTCTGGCAAGTCTAGCAAAATCAAGTCGTCTGGTGGAAAGAGTGGAGCTGCAGGCACCCTCAAGTCGCATCGTCCAAGGCGGGACTCCTGTTCCTTGTCGGACGTATACACCGTCACTTGAAGAAGGGCAACTATGCTCAGCGTATCGGCGCAGGCGCACCAGGTCGTCTTTGATCGGCCCTCAGTCTACCGCGCCGCCGTCTTTGAAGACTCGATCGACCATCCAAACCAGTGCCAGATAGATATTGCCTCGTGCACGATTTCGACGTGGTGCTGCGTAAAGATAGCGTCGTAGAGGCGGTAGAGCGAGCGTATTCGTGTATCCCTGAACTTTAATCGCGTAGATAGATGGGTTGTTGTGTCTTTCATGGATGAAGCCCTCCAGAACCTGAATTAGCTGGGGTAAGGAAAGCGGTATTGGGTTGTGTAGACGTCATGGAGTGGGAATCGTCAAGGATGAAAGATATATCCTCGAAAGCCATGTAGGCATGACAGCCAAAGCAGAAAGGCGGGCGGGAGGGGTTTAGGAAGGGCCGCAAACATGGTATGCTCTGATATAGACGAAGTCTTTCTTGTTGTTGTGGATAGCATCAGCACACGCACGACGCTTTAGGCATCCAATGTCGCAGTGTGAAATCACAGAACGAAAGCTAAGCGTGGGAATATTTTTCATGCGTCATAGTCCTTAAGCATAATAGTTCATGCGGCGTGTTAACCTGACTGTGTTCAAGAAAATGGTTACCGGAACTCGCTATGGACTGATTGTATAGTACAATGGAAATGTTATGATAGGCGGCAACCGCGGCTGAGAGAATAGAAAGAAAGAAAGACTATGAAGACGAAGGCAGGTAAAATAAGAATCCATGATGAGACGATGTTGAAGTTCAATGTTTGAACCCATTGCAGAGATTTGGAAATCTTAAAAGGGCGTAGAGCATTAAAAGGACAAGAAGATGCTAGGAAATAACCTTACAATTGACAGGCCGTGGTTGATTAGTTTCTCTAGGTTGTTCAATGGTGGTTTTTGCGACATGGTATGAATCCATTTCAGACCTTGCGAAGTCTGATCAAGCTGGGCGGATTCAATGAATTGGACGGCACAGATGGGAGAAATATCGCACAATCTCGCGCATCAGTATCCGAGCCGTCTGTTTCTCATCAGAGTTGGCCATCCGTAGAGCCTGCGACGTATGATTCAACTGTGAAGATGCGCCAGCCATTATAAGATGCGAACGGCAAGGATTACCTGACTTACAATCTCGAGCATCAGCGCACGGTCAAGCTTCTTCTCAGCGACGATTAAGGATTGCTCTTCCGATGTAGCGTGGACCAAACGCTTGAAATGATGTCGCGAATCCATGGTTCCCGCAGTCTGCTGGAAGAGATCCATAGCGCTGTCGTCCGCGAATTAGATCGACGATATGACATATCCGACTCTGAAATACGCACCGTCGCAAGTGTGTAAATTGACCAGCGGATTCAAGATCCTCGATCCATTGTCTTAGGTCTTTGAGCGTTTCATTGTTCTGATGAAGCTTCTACGGTTTATCCTCAGCGCCTATACGTTATTGAGTAGAAGCTCTGGTTCATACCTCGAATGCAGTCATCGCAGCTGCGGTAGCTTTTGGAATGATGGATAACGAAGAAGCGGTAGGAATGCCGCCAAGAATAGCTTCCATACCGTAGCAAAGGAAGCGGACGACGGTAGGCCATTCAGGCGATGCTGTCTCTGGAGATACAGTGGAAGAGCTGTGCGGATCGCGCGGTGCAGTCGAAGTTGTAGAGTCTGTTTCTTGCTGCTGTTTCGGGAGAACAACTTTATCGTGCTTGACAGGGCGAAGTCGTAAACGGCTCATCAGACCCTTGTGTCTTCTGTAGTTTTCCATAACACTATACAAATCAAGAACGGTTTCAGCATAGCGCCAAGCGCAAGGACGGGAACCAACATTGGTAAAGCCACTTCAATAATCTGTGTCTGTTCTGTCAAACAATGTCTTTCCAGACGAGTAAGTATCTCCCGCACAACTTCCGTACAAGGAAGGCACCGAGCGATCTACAATGAGTTTAGCATACTTCCTGAACATGAAGTAAGAGACACGTACTATCTTCGAATCACGCAGTTTGCGCAGGGAATCACCGACGTTAAGCGGCAGTCCCAAAGTGGCGTCGGACACCGGTTTGGTGGGGTGCTCGGCAGCCATGCGCAGGTCAGCCTCGCTAGAATGTCGTTTCCTGAGGATCTTCATGGATTCGGGGTATCCGGTCTACACGGAGAACACAGGGGTATGGGAAAGTGCAGAATTCAACAATGCCATCGAAGGTCTTATATGCAACTGCGGTATCAAGGCCTGTACCATGCTCACGGTGGTTTGCTGTAGCTGTAGGCATCGAAGAGTACTAGACGTTCAGGTGACTGCAGTGCCAGCAGTGAACCTTCATGCTCCCCGACGATAGCATTGAAGGAACAGAGTGCTAACGATAGCATACCTACGAACACGAGTTATCCAGAATGCTGTGAGCCGATAGCATTAACGTCATGTTGAGAGCTAAATGTTCACCTCGGTACTTTTATGTGCAGCAATGTTATCAAGCTCCCAATGCCGTACACGTATACGTACGGAACACGTATCCGGAAGAACATGAATCAATTGAGCTGGTTTTGGTGTGCAAGAACAGCTGTCAGTTGCTGATCAATTGAGAGCATGTTTGTGCTATTGAGGGGAAAGTAGTGGTTTGTCCAAGTCGTTTTCTCTGGTCCCAGAAAAAGTACGAGTCTGAGTCACAGATGGGTAGACGTAGACTGACTGTAAGTAGTCGACAGGGAGTGGTGAGATGAGGAAACATGAATCGGCACGACAGGCCGAACTTTTCCCACGATGATGAATTTTCGGAGACACCATGCTACCTAAACGTTCCTGAACTTCGTGCTCTGACCACCGCATTATCGCGATGAAGCTGGTTCCGACATGTGATGCTGGCTATCTTTGCTGGGGGCTGCTGGTCACTCTCAGGGATGCGGCTTCTTCTCCACATACTTCCGAGTCTTGCTTTCCTCCCTTTGGAATTCGCCATGGCGCTTGGCTGCTCCTCACTAAAGAACATGCTAATGCTAGCGAATACTACTATCTACGAGTCTTCTTATGTTGCTGCTACTGCCACCATAGCTACCCTGGGAGTCTGCCAAGCCAACACAACGTCAACGGCAGCAATGTGTCGTGTAGACGCGACCGTAAACACGTCTTCGACTTCGGCTGTTCACTTTGAAGTGTGGATGCCGGATGAGTGGTATGGGAGGTCCCTCACGGTAGGAAACAGCGGCTTTGCTGGTTGTATGTGCAACTCGCAAGTTGGGTGCTCTGTGCGCTGACGGCTTCCGACTAGGTATCGACTACACCAACCTTGACTACGGAGCCGCAATGCACTTTGCTTCCATTGGTACTGACGCTGGTCATGACGGCCCGACTTCTGATAGCTTCTACGAAAACCCCGAAGTCACCGAGGATTTCGTTCATCGTTCCATCCACGTCGCCACTGTGCTGGGAAAACAGATCATCGCGATGTATTACGGGACGAACATCAGCAACGCCTACTACCTTGGCTGTTCTACGGGTGGTCGACAGGCTCATACCATGGCGTCTAGATACCCGAGTGACTTTAATGGTGATCTACTCAGTCGCGTGCCATTCAACGCTTTCTTATTTAGCTTAAGGCATCGTCGGAGGATCCCCGGCGACGGATTCCAACAAACTATGCTCTTATCAAGGTCTTGCCGGTCGATGGGTTGGAGCACCTTTCGCCCCGGAATCTCCCAAGTTCATCACAGCTCCGCAATGGAGCGCCATATCGCAGGAGATATTTTCTCAGTGCGACGCGCTTGACGGATTGACAGATGGAATCATCGCCGAGCCAGATGACTGTAATCCCGATTTCAGCAGTCTAGCATGCGACGCTGGCGCCAACGCTACATCGTGTCTATCGGACGTGCAGCTCGAGGTGGTTAAACAAATCTACAGCCCTTTAGTCGGGTTGAGAGGAGAGACGCTGTTTCCGCGATTTGATCCCGGGGCAGAGGCTAGCGATGCATGGCAAACTCTTTTTTCCGGAGATCCCAACATTTACACTGAGGCAAGTGTTTGGCGAATTTGGTTTTCAACAATACGTCTGATCCTTTATAGGGCTTCTTTCAAAACATGTATTATACGGACAAATATCACAACTTTGACAACTTCAGTTTAGCAGACCTCTACTATGCAGGTCAGTTGAAGCACCGTTGCTCTTTGAACTTTACCATCTAAACCAGTACCCTGCAGAAATCATGGACCCTTTCGGAATATCTTCCTATATCGGAGACCTGTCCGTATTCAAGGAGCACGGCGGAAAATATTTGGCATATCACGGTCGCGCGGATCCTCTCATCAACTCTGGAGAGTCCAAGGCGCTTTACAATCATATCTCCTCTACCATGGATTTGAATCCGGTAGCGATGGACACGTTCTATCGTTTATTCCTCGTTCCCGGAATGGGTCACTGTGGCGGCGGCGTAGCTGGATCGCCGTCGTTGATTGGGAACGCCGGACTCGACACGGTCGGGCGGAATGTGTCGACCCATAATGTTCTATTAGCGATAGTGGACTGGGTAGAGGCAGGAAACGCCCCAGAGGTTATTGTCGGGTTAACGGAGAATGGCACGGAAAGGGACAATTGTAGATATGGAACAACTGGGGTTTGGCGTGAAGGTACATGGAGGTGTTCACAAAGGTAGCGCACGCGGGTCATGTTTTCTGGTTGAGAGCGAGAGAAGAGGATTTCGATCTATAGTTATTTGTCCCCTCGTTCTTACTTAACACATAGGGTTTCTTTTGCGTGCCCAACGGTAGGCTAAACCTCGACTCCCTCTTGTGTAGGTGGTTTGATTTCAACAACTCGAAGGCGTTCAACGCACGGACTAACAACTAACATCGCCTTTTAGCCGGTCGTCCGAACGCGCTTACTGTAACAATGTAAGTGAATTAACTTCATCCAGCGGGTATGTATTTATGATCGACTGAAGGTTCAGGCTTGCACCTGGGCAAGGGAAGAACATGGAAGAAGAACCACAATGAATTGATTAACCCGTTCATGCACATCCAGTAGTGCACTGTGCCTACTATTGGAAGCGAATGCAGATGCAGGAAATGCAGGAAGCACTCTTAAGATCGCAGGAGAAAGATATGGCCCCCAACTAGGCTCAGCGCTCAGGCCTCAGGCCTCAAGCCTCAGGTCCAACCGCATCATGAGAAACACTTACTTATTTGAATCGCATCATAATATGTTACTATTACTAAAGAAACACGCTGTGATTTCATGTTTCTGTGGCTCAGTGGAATGTGAGATAGCGAAAATTCAAGGGCCTTGAGTATAGAGGCGCAAGTCGGCATCTCTGGCATTTCATGTTTTCAAGCCCGACTGAGTTCTTCTGCATTCTTCGAGTTTGCGACGCGACGCGATCAGTAATTGAAGGCCAGGGCATATTACCACATATAACGTCCATCAAAGGGTCCCTGTACCGTGTGCTTGCTCTTTGAGCCGACGGTATTGTGAGGCCGTGACCGTATAAATACGTCGGGTTTCTGGCTAGTGTCTTTCAGTATCTCTTCACCTTCCCAACAGTCTCAGTCACTCACTCATTGCTACTCTTGAAGTCATCATGTTCTCCAAATCTTTCTTTGTCGTTGCCATCTTGGCCACCGTCGCTCTTGCCACCCCCGTGAAGCGGGCCAGCACGACTTGCGACTTCATCATGACCCCCTCGCCCGACCTTGGCGCTGATGAGCTCCAGACTTCCATCAACTATGGTACGCGAATTTGGCCGTGTCGTAACGCGTTCAGCTAGCTAATTAATCCTTCCAATAGCCATTGGCCACGCTGTCGGCGCCGCCTACGAGGGAAAGACTCTCACCGTAAGTGTGTCGCGCTCGGAGAGTGACTAACTGATGACAGCAGCACAGACTGCGAACTCCCTCGTCCGCCACAACGACGGAACGTATGACGTTCACTCCATCATCGAGGTGACTGGTGTCCCCCCCGCTGAAGTCGGCGCGACTGTCGAGTCCTGGGACGACACCGTTCTCGACGGCTTGTACGCCCAATGGAATGTCGGCGCCGCCAACTGCTACTAAGTACCCAGCACATAGGTACAGCTTGGGGGTAGGGGCTTTATTGGGTGAACATAGTACGCGTTGGCCAGGGAGTCGTCGGATTCGTCGCCTAGTTTCGTCTATACCCCGGACAGGAATAGTCATTTGTCCTGACGAGCTGCTAAGCTTCAAGCTTCAAGTTCTGGTCTCAAATTGAAATGAGCATGTGGATCACAAAGTTCCGGATAATGAGAGCAGTGGAAACGTTGAGCTTGAAGCTGGCATGGAAGTTCAAATCAGCTTGTTATGCGACGGCACGTCGGCATTGGCGTGTCACATGGCCGCATTTTAAGTAATTCCGAGACCCAAGTTACTTTTATTTGTCTTGCCTTCGTACCACGACTATCACTGACGTGGAACGACGCGTCGTCTGATATCGTCTAAACTCGGAATTCATCCAGGGAGTACAGTAGGCGCGTCGTAAGCCTTCGATGTCCCATGAATGCCCCCACTGCGGTCTTCCTCCGACCAAAAGGCCGCGCAGAATCCCCACCCACTCTCCATATGAGACCCACTTGGGGACAAACATTGCCTTTACCGTGCACGACCACGAAAGGGTCGACATCCTGAATCTGGTTGCCAATGCCGAAGCGGACACAGCGGACTTGGACCGCAATATAGAGAAGTTAGAGGCGTCACTGGCTGTCGCTAAGAAGGAGAGAGACACAGCAATCGCCTTTCGTGACGCGCACCTCGCGCTCTTCCCTCCCATCCACCGGCTTCCGCCCGAAGTGCTCCTCGAGATCTTCCACCTCACGTTCGAGAAGCCGTACGACGTCTTTGCTTCGTCGCGTAATGGTCCATGGCTTCTGGGAAAGGTCTGCCAGAGGTGGAGACAAGTTTCTTTGTCATGCGCGAGTCTCTGGACCTCCTTTACTCTAACGGATAGTCATTCCCACAAAGTTGGGACCAAAATTCTCTTTGAATGGGCGCTGTCGCGGTCTGCAAAGCGTAACAAATTTCATATCCCTTTTGGCGCTTTGAAGAAGAAACAAATCAGTGCTATTGCCAAGAGTGCAGAAAGTTGGCACGACGCGTCTTTTGAAGGCTCTCTCGAGGAGTTTGAACCCTTTCTGAAGATCAACAAAATGCCTTCACTCGTGGCACTTGGACTCGATATACGCGTGTCTTACGGCAAGTCAGACGCCTCGTACCAGCTGCTCTCATCGCTTGGTAAACATGTACCACAACTGCAGTCACTGACACTCGCTATTTATCCGACCTCGTACGTCACAAAGCTGACAAAGATCAAATTTCCCTGGAGGCAGTTAACGGAGCTCGTCCTTCCTCTTGACCATGTTGTTACATGTCAGGAACTGCTTGCTTGCAGCTCTTATCTGGAAACATTGAAGGATAATCCTCACATGTCGCGGTATAATCGGGTGAAGGAAACCTCGAATATTCCTGGGCTTCAGGCGGTCGTCTCCCATTCCGAACTGACATTCATTGACATGTCTCCCAGTCTCGCAATAACGCTGTTGGATCATATCAGATGCCCAGCACTGACACATTTATCACTCCCTTGCCTGCGCGCCAATCAGTCCGACGGAGAAGTTCTCCAACGATTTATACAGCGCTCGGAGTGCAAAATCATGACTGCGGATCTTACATTCAACGAGTACGACAAGCCACTTGTTTCTCCTGAAGCATCCCTCTCCGCGTTATCAGAGATTATAGATCTGAAGCTGTCATTCGGCGCAGACTCTCCCAAGGGCATCGGTGGACTCATCGAGTGTCTTTCGGACCGGGGCGTCGTGCCCAATCTACGGGTTCTAACGATTACTGCGACGAGAATATCCAGAACAACCTGGCAGAAAGAACTTAAGGATACCCTCATTCGTGTCCTGAGTGCTCGATACCAGTTCTCCGAAGAGTCGTCTATAGGGACGAATCTACAGGAAGTCCTCGTTGTGTTGGGAAGAGAGACATATATGATTCCTAGCGGCCGTACCAGAGGACCGGCTTATTACAATGAAGGATATTCATCAGGGCTAGAAGAAGACAGACGACGTCTACCAGAGTTCTATGGTGAAGACTGTACAATCGAAGACCTCGTGGCTGCCGACTTTGTGGAGTTTCGGAAACTAAAGGAGAGAGGATTGAATTTGCACCTCTCGATATGGAGTGAGTTGCTTGCTTCCTGTTCGGCTGTAACGTTGTACTGATTTGGTCTTTCAGAGGGTCGTACTTTGCTTAGATATGTCTAAGGGTGACATCCTTTGAAAGACTATCCTGTATTCCGCTCTGTCGTCCGAGGATAAACGAATGTCATGCTGCTACATGCATCGAAAATGCAAGTTTGGCATAATTGACCCCCCAAAAGCCTCGTATGCTCGGCGTGAACACCCGGTTGAGCCCCATCTTGTCTAGGTGGTTTCGATTTCAACACCTCAAAGGCCTTCAACGCACGACTTGACTAACAAAATGAACTTAATGCTGCGACATGAGTGTCACGGAGAGACAAATGTTAGCCCCAAAGGAAAGCTGCGACGAGCGGGTCCTTGACAAGATCGAGCCGGTAAAGCTTCCTATCTGATGGATTCCCTTTGAAATGAGACATAACGAGCCAGCCGGAAGGTACAGAAGAACTTGAAAACGCGATATCAAGTCAGAGGGTATCTCCTAACGATCCTCTCGACGTTGGCCTTACGTCTAAGTCGCTGGAGTGAGGCAGAGGCGGGGTTCATCTCGCGCATTTACATTATTAACCCGCGCCGGCCAAGAAGACACCGGGCCAGTCGTCGGTTACTTTCAAGCAGATCTACCGATTTATAGACCGGACAAAGCAGTGGACTATGGAACTCCGTCAGCCGTTCTCCGCGGCAATTTCGAGGCCGTAATCGTCTCGGTGCGTACTGCGTCTACGGCGGATGCCAGGCAAAAGGGAGTGCAAGGGTAGCATTCGTGCCGCGAAAAGGAGAGCTTCAGAGCGACGCTATTGCTAACGGAAAGTAAGCGTATGACAAGTTCAGAGAAGGATAAAAACACACCGACAGTAGAGATTCCGCTACTCCAAAAAAGCTCCATTGAGTTGTCCTAGAGTCGAAGGGTTCCCGAGGTTGAAAACTAAACTGTGAACTTGGCAGCGATATGATGGTCGACCTGGGGACCAGAAAAGAAAAATACCCAACGGCACGAGAGGACGGCGTCGACGGTGGCTTGAGACCTCAGACATGAGCATGGTGGTCAGAAGGAAACCTACGCGTGACACTAAGCGGTCCGATCACGCTCTTGAACGCATCGCGATTTCGATGGAGGTCGTCGTCGGACAACAACGACTCCATCGAGAAGGGCAGGGGGAAGGAGGGGTAGAATATGAACAAGAATCACTTACTACACGAGGAGTTAAGTCAAGGAGAGATGGAAGGAAAGGAATCGGTGATGATACATTATCACTGGCATACATATGGACTGGAAGAACGAGACATTTTGGTAGACTTTATTTGTATATCTATACACGTAAGTACAGGCTTGTATGAGATCAAGGACTATAGCTTTTATTCCAGTCTTCGCCAACATGACAGTCCTGGAATGAGACTGAACAATATCCCTTCGTCCATATGATCATGGCAACCTCTGGTGTAAGGAGGAAAGGGTGCCGGTCAGGCGAAAGCCACATAAGCCGCAGTGAATCACCGCGCGACCAAATCCATCCATCAGAATTGACATGCCACGACGGAGGATCCTCTGTATTTCGCCATACGCGAACCGATGTGTCATCCGAGCCAGACACAATGCATGTCCCGTCAGGTGAAAATGCCACAGAATTAACCCAATCAGTATGTCCACGAAGTACTTTTACTTTACCCGTCGTCAAGTCCCAGACTCGAACCGTTTTATCACTGAGCCCGACCACAATTTGAGGATGTTCGACCCTCGGAGAGACGGCGATGGACAGGACCCAATTACTCGAGCCTAGGTTAAGGCTCTTCAAACGTTTGCCCGTCTCTGCATCCCATACAATGACAGAGCCGTTCAAATACCCGGAGACAATTTGCTTGCCACCAACGGAAACCGCGACGGATTTGACTCTTGCTGTATGGCCTGTGAGCACCTTTACGTTCTCTCCATTCCTACTATCCCGGGTCCGAATAGAACCGTCAGCTGAACCAAAGACAAGTTGGAGATTGTCAGGGAAGAAAGTAACAAATGTGATAGACTCTGTGTGCCCCTTGAGATTTTGGAGTTGCTCTCCTGTCCTGGAATCCCAGATGATCAAGGACCCAGTGCGTGTGCCAGTTACAACACGAGTACTGTCAGGAGAAAATGACAGGCATTCCACAAGCTCGTTGATGTACTGTTCTACCAACAGCTTTCCGGATGCCGTTGCCCAGACAAGCAACTGAGAACCACCGCCGCTCGCGTCGGTAGAACAAGCTAATGTACCATCGCGAGAAAGTACTGGGCTCGGGGATTCAAAATGACGGGCAGCGTAATCGAACTCTTTGAGCTGCCGGCCTGTCGTTGCATCCCATATCTGAATAGTTTTGTCCAAAGAGGATGAAGTGAGCCGTTTGCCATCCGACGAAAATGCTACGGACTGGACTGTTTTAATGTGGCCTTTGAGGTTTTCCGGTCGTTCGCGTGCCATCACATTCCAAACACGAATAGAATAGTCACTTGCAGCCGATACAATCCGAGTCCCGTCATGGGAGAACATTACAGACCGGACATGGTTGGTATGACCGGTGAGCTCGTTCAACAACTCCCCTTTTGTAACATCCCAAATCTGAATCGATTTATCCCGTGATCCCGAAACAATCTTCTGCCCATCACGAGAAAATGCAACAGAGGTGACATCGGAGGTATGGATATCGAACTGCTTCAGTTCTCGACCGGTGGATGCATCCCAGATTCGTATCGAGTTATCACCAGAACCAGACACAATCTGCGAACTGCATGGGGAGCACGCCACAGACAAGACCCTGTCAGTATGACCAGTGAGCTCCCTCACTTGCTGTCCTGTTTGCGCATCCCAAATCCGCACAGTTTTGTCATTTGAGCACGAGACAACATGTGTATCATCATGCGAAAATGCCACGCAGCAGACCCAATCGGTATGGCCGCCCAATCGCTTAACCTGATCGCCGAGTTGTGGTTCTCGCGACCATATGCGTACAGACATATCCTCAGAACCAGAGACAATGTATCGAGTGTCATGAGAAAAAGCCACAGCTGTGATACACCCAGTGTGGCCCAGCAGTTCTCTCAACTGCTCGCCAGTTGACACATCCCAAATACGCAGGCACCTGTCCATAGAAGCGGAAACAATGTATAAACCATCATCAGAACAAGACAGAGATGTAGTCCATTCTGTATTGCCCACCAGCTCCTGGAGTAGTTCGCCCGTTGTGGAATCCCAAATCTGAATGTACTTGTATGTGGGGTGCTCTGTGGTAAGGGGAGGGGGCGATAGAGAGGTAGAAACAATCTTCAAGTCATCAGGTGAAAATGCGGCCATTGAGGTAGATGTCGGAATGGTAAGGAGTGGAGCAGTGTCAACGGGTGCAGGCAAGAACACTGGCAGCCGGCTAAAGCGAGGTTTCCATATTTTCGAGACTGGCGCCGACGAGCTCCAAGTACTGAGACAAGAGATATAAAGGTGAGGAGTCGATTGGGATGCGGGACTTCCTGTGAATGACATGGCAAAGCTAGCAGCATCTTCGACCAATGCAGATATGTCACTATCAGCTTTAAGGGAATATTAGACACTGTCGGCAAAT